>JASKGM010051085.1:0-19986 GCA_034509205.1 Ceratonia siliqua
GCATTGTTAGACATCATTGGAAAGTATCTCTTTTGAAGTTGTTAGCTATTAAGTATGTTTAGTTTTCCTTGTTTCCTCGTTTTGGCAATCTAGTTTGCCCGGGATGTGCAAAAGCTAAGTGTGGGGGATTTGATAAACATGATATTTACACATGAAGTAACCCTCATATTTAGGCTTTTGTAGTGCTTAGTGTGTTCAATTGATATGGTTTAGCCATATCTTGCAAGTTTGGATTACAATTGCACTTTATTGCATTTTCCGGTAGATTTGATAATTTTACATTGTTTCTGTATTTCAATCATAACTTGAGTTCTAGACGTCTGATTTTCACGAATTTTATCTTGCATGAAAACTAAGAAAAAGCTCTACAACTTTCATGAAGAGCTCCGAGGCTGAATTAGATGTCTGGTGGGTGAAATCACACCTGGAAGACAGAATATTGTTGCTGTATAACAGAATTCTGCTGCAGCCATTTACTTAGCAAAACTGTGACGTTTTACTTGTGCCTATCCTCTTGGAAGTTAGTTATGAGCTGTCCAGACAGCTGGAGAAGCTGTGACCTAAGGGCAAACATGGATTGTTGGTTTTTGGAGGCCTATATAAGGAGGAGAGGTGTAGAACGTGAGAGGCAGAGAGTTTTACTGTTTTATTACATTTCTGCACTACTTTTCTCTCTTTCTCTCTAGGGTTCATTGGCTTACCTTGTAAGTTATTTTCCTCTTGTTCATGGAGGGCTAAAAACCTTAGACCAATCCTAGGGATGAATCACCTTGATGTGTAGTTGAAGTTGTTTTGAATATTTGCAGTTTAATCAATATCAAGTTCTTCCTTTCTCTTGTTGTTCTGATTAAGTGCCTTATTTGATGAGGATGTGCATATGATAGTTGCTTAATGATCATGTGCTTAAGAGAATCAAAGGAGGTGAACAAAGTAACAAAGCTTTTTGGTGAATTGTTTAGCTTGGTTGGAATCTGACTTTAGGTAACTTTGCTGATAGATGCATGCTTAGTTCATCTAACACTAGAGTGATTAGATTCTGGATTCTTGTTCAGTAGAGATTCCATAGGATACTTAAAGACTTCTTGATGTGTTCTAAGCCAAGCACTTGTATGCTGATTAAATGAATAAATACTAATCAATACAAGATTAACATCAAGGTTGGTTAATGCCCTGGATTGGCTACCTTCAAACATCCTTCCAACTGCTTTCATCACTTTTCTTAGATTAAACTCACACAAACTAACCCCCTCCACTTGCTAGTCTCCTAGTCTGATAACATAGTCAGAGTAGTCCAAGGGTTCGACCTAGTGTTACCACATACTACAGTTAGTGTTATGTTGGTAGATTAGATATAGATGATATAATTTGATAGCCTCGGCAGTTATCAGTCTGTGGTAGGGCATATAGAGGTCTCCAACATGTCCAATTTCAGGAAAAACATAAGCTTAACTTGTGATAGGTGCGCTCGGGAGCACATATCATGAATTGAGAATATGGAATTCCTATTTCTCGCCACTTCACTAATTGTGTCCAATTATTTCATTTAAGCCTTGCTTTCTTCATGTGAAACATCATGTATTATTATTATAGGTGATGCCTCCTAGGCGAAGAGCACATACTGAACCCTTTGATCAAGCTTCCTCTAGACCAGAGACATCATCTCAAGGTCTAGATAGGCCTAGAACTTACCGCATAGATGAAATTGAGAGTAATGCCCATGAACCGGCTCCTGTTCCCGATACTTCAACCCCTCAGTGGGCACAAAATTTGCAGTAAACCTTAGGAACTTTGGTTGTAGTAATGAACCAGATTCAAGCAACTTTTACTCAAGCTCCCCTAGTAACTATTTCAACTTCTCCAGCTATTCCTGTTCCTCTTGCTTCTGCTAGCCCTACAGTAGATATTGCATTTAAAGGGTACCTTCTGGAGTTTCAGAAAATGAAACCATTTAGATTCTTGGGGATTGGCTCATCATTAAACCCTCAACAGTTTATTGAACAAGTTGAACGCTTAAGGGGAGTTTTGGGTTATCCAGAAATGGTAGCTATCCAAATAATGGAATTTCAGTTGGATGGTCTTGCGGCCAACTGGTATCATGTATGGGTGGCTAAAGGACCATTGGATAGGCTTGAGAATCCTTGGAATACTTTTAAGGAAGCTTTTCTATGGTAATTCTTTCTTGAAGAGGAACGTCAGGATCGAATTGAAGAATTTCTCCTTCTGAAGCAGACTAAGGAAATGTCAGTGTGTGACTATGCAGCTCGCTTTCTCCGTCTATCACAATTTGCTCAATATATGCTTCCTACAGAGAAGGAAAGGGCAAGGCGGTTTGTAAAGAGATTACAACTTGTCTACTTTAACGCTATCCCTGTCACTGAGGATAGCACCTATTACCAAGTATTTAACAGAGCAACTGAGCTAGAGAATAAGCATAGAGAGCAAAGACAGGCCGAGGGCTTTGTTGGGAATAAGAAGAGAACCGAATTTCACCAGCACTCTCAGAGAGCACCATCTAGTGCTAGTGCTTCTACCTTGGGACATTCTAAAGGTCAATCCCATCAACCTACATTGAGTATTCAGCCCACCAAGGGAAATAAGCCCTCAGTTCATCATTAGCACCTTGTGTTTCTGCACCTTGTAGTAACTGTGGAAAGTTTCATGGGGGATTGTGCAGTAAAGGATCAAAAAATTGCTATTGGTGTGGGAATCCAGGTCACATGTGTAAAGATTGCTCTCAAAGGATTACATGTCAGGGAAGTAAGGGTTTATCTGTAACATCGAGTGGTGCACCTGCCTCATCTACGGCATCGGTCCCATCTCCTATTCAAAATGTTGCCAAAGGTTTAGGCAGGGGAACTACAGGACAAGGTCGAGGTTTTGGAGCGGGAGCTCAGGCACGAGTTTTTGCCCTGACTAGATAGAATGTAATGACTTCCAATGCAGTTGTTTTAGGTACCTTAGTTGTTGACTCACTCCCTACATATATATTGTTTGATCCTGGGGTAACCCACTCATTTATATCTAAGTATTTTATATCACAATTGAAGAAGCCTATTTCCTCGCTGAGTGCCCCATTAATAATCTCTACTCCATTAAAGGAGACTTTGACAGCAACGAAAATAGTAAAATCTTGTGTAATTGAGGTATGCGGTATTTAGTTACCTGCCGATCTAGTTATTTTGAATATGTCCGGCTTTGACATTATTTTAGGGATGGACTGGTTATCACGCAATCATGCTTGGTGGATTGTTTTGGTAAAACAGTAAAATTTCTAATACCTGATAGGGAACCAGTGGTGGTGTAAGGGGATAGAAGTGAGATACCCACTAATATCATCTCTGCTTTGGGAGCTCATAAATTATTAAAAAAGGGATGCGAAGCCTACCTGGCTTATATTCATGACAGTGATGGGGGGCGTAAAAATTGGAAGAGGTTCTTGCGGTGAATGAATTTTCATATGTTTTTCCAGAAGAATTATCGGGACTTCCACTAGAGAGGAAAATTGAATTTTGTATCGATATTGAATTAGGAACAACTCCAATCACTTTCCCTCCTTATAGGATGGCACCAGCAGAATTAAAGGAGTTAAAGCTGCAATTGCAAGAATTATTAGATAAGGGGTTTATTTGTACAAGTACTTCCCCGTGGGGGGCGCTGGTACTATTTGTGAAAAAGAAAGATGGGTCTTTGAGGCTATGTATTGATTACCGCCAGTTGAATAAGGTAAGTGTGAAGAACAAATATCCGTTGCCTCGGATAGATGATTTGTTTAATTAACTTCAAGGGGCGTAATATTTTTCTCAGATAGACTTACGGTCGGTACCACCAACTTCGAATTTGCGATGAAGATATTCCCAAGACTACCTTTAGAACTAGATATGGTCATTATGAATTTCTGGTGATGTCTTTTGGGTTAACTAATGTCCCTGCGGCCTTCGTGGATTTCATGAACAGGGTGTTTCATTTATTTCTAGATCAGTTTGTTATTGTATTTATTGATGATATGTTAGTGTACTCTCAGAGTGAGGAAGAGCATGCTTACCATCTGAGGTCGGTGCTATAAACCTTGAGGTTGTATGCTAAATTCTCGAAATGTGAATTTTGGTTGTCTCAAGTTACCTTCCTGGGGCATGTGATTTCTAAGGAAGGCATTATGGTGGATTCTAAAAAGATACAAGCAGTTAAGAACTAGCCCAGACCATCCTCGGTATCGGAGATCCATAGCTTTTTGGGTCTAGCTGGATACTATCGTCGTTTTGTCAAGAATTTCTCGCGCATTACAGCCCTTTTAACAAAGTTAACACCACCGGATATTACCGTCATTTTGTTAAGGACTTCTCACGTATTGGCCCTTTTGACAAAGTTAACACAAAAGAATGTACGATTTGAATGGTCATCGGATTGTGAGAACAGTTTTCAAAAACTCAAGGAGTGCTTGACTACTGCTCCAGTGTTAACTCTACCCGAGAGTGGCTGTGGATATGTAATTTATTGTGATGCATCCCGCATGGGTTTGGGTTGCATGTTGACACAAAAAGGCAAGGTAATAGCCTATGCCTCAAGACAACTCAAAAAGCATAAGCAAAATTACCCTACCCATGACATCAAGATGGTGGGGGTAGTATTTGTTTTGAAGATTTGGCGACACTACCTTTGTGGAGAGACCTGTGAAATTTATTCAGATCACAAAAGTTTGAAATATATTTTTGAACAAAAGGAGTTGAACTTGAGACAATGTCGATGGATGGAGTTAATTAAAGATTATGATTGTTCTATTCATTATCATCCAGGCAAGGCAAACGTGGTGGCAGATGCACTCAGTAGGAAATCTGGTGGTAACTTGGCTCACATTGATATAAATCATAGACCCTTGATTTATGAACTTCAAGGATTAGAAAAAAGTGATGTAGAGTTACAAATAGCAGAGTCAGGTGTATTAATTGCTAATGTGCATATCCAATCTCCCTTTATAGGTCAGATTAAAGATGCTCAGGTACAAGATCCTGGTAGGGGTAAATTAGTAAAAATAATTGAGTCAGGGACTGATACAAATCTTTCAAAGAATAACTAAGGGATTATATTCTATCAGGGTCGGTTATGGGCACTTGAGTTGGATAAATTAAGGAGGCAAGTCATGCATTATGCCCACTCATCTTCATATACCATGCATTTAGGAAGTAATAAAATGTATCAAGATCTGAAAAATGATTATTGGTGAGATGGTATAAAGAAAGATATAGCCGATTATGTTTCTCATTGCCTAACATGTCAACAGGTTAAAGCAGAGCATCAAAGACCGACAAGGTTGCACCAGAATTTGTCAATTCCAGAATGGAAGTTGGAAAGGATTACTATGGACTTTCTCACTGGATTGCCAAAACTCCTAAGGGCTGTGTTTCCATTTGGGTGATTGTAAACCGGCTTACAAAGTGTGCCCATTTCTTACTAGTTAAGACCACGTATTTAGCCGCTTAATATGCTCAATTATATTTTGATAGAATAGTATCTTTGCATGGTGTACCCTTATCTATTATTTCTGATAGGGGTACTTAATTCACTGCTTGTTTTTGGAAATCATTCCAAGAAGCATTGGGTTCTTAGTTACATTTTAGTACCGCCTTTCATCCTCAAACAGATGGTCAGTCTGAAAGAACAATTCAAGTATTAGACGATATGTTACGGGCTTGTGTGCTTGAATTCGAAGGTAGTTGGGAGAAATATTTACCACTCATTGAATTTGCATACAACAATAGTTATCATTCAAGAATCCAAATGGCCCCCTTCGAAGCCTTGTATGGTTGTAAATGTAGGTCCCCTTTGGGATGGTTTGAGACAGGAGAAGCCAAATTACTTGGACTTGACTTGGTAATGGATGCGGTTGAAAAGGTGAAAAATATTAGAGAAAAATTGTTAGCCGTTCAAAGTCGGCAAAAATCCTATGCAGATAAAAGACAAAGGAAGCTTGAATTTCAAGTAGATGATCAGGTATTCCTCAAAGTTTCCCCAATGAAAGGTATAATGTGGTTTGGCAAGAAGGGTAAGTTGTCACCTAGATACATTGGTCCGTTTCCTATCAGTCAATGGATTAGAGTAGTGGCGTACAAGTTAGACCTACCATCAGCATTATTAAGAGTGGACCCTGTGGTTTATATATCAATGTTGAGAAAGTATATTCCAGATGGTACTCATGTTTTACGAGAAATTCCAATAGAACTAACTCCCCAACTTACATATGAAGAACAACGGGTGTAAGGTCTGGCAGGTTAAAAACCATAGATCTAAAGAGTACCCATTGGTTAAATTGTTATGGAAGCATCATGGAAAGGAAGAGGTGACCTGGGAATCAGAAACTATAATGCAAGAAAGATACCCCGTACTTATTTTGTGAGTAAACTTTGTTTCTTTACTCTTGTTTTGAATTCGAGGACGAATTCTTTTGTAGGGGGAAATGTATTGTAATGCCTCTAGTGTGTTTAGGCATTTTTATCAAGTTAAAAAAAATTAAATTAAAAAAATTAATTAATTAATTAATATTTTTAAATGACAAATAAAGAAACGAAATTAACCCCTATTCTCTTAGTTTAGTTCAAAACACCTGAGAAGCTGCCAGAAGTTAACCCTCTCACCCACCAAACGTGATACCTTCTTCCTCACCATTCATGGTTTTCTTTACGCACATTACTCTCTCTTTTTCTAGCTCTCCTTTTTAACCAAATGGGTATTACCCATAACTCTTCTCCCTCTAGCGGAATACTCCCTTTTTAGTCTAAGATTTTTCTCTTTACCAACCATTTAACTTTCTTCCTGCTGTAGCTCTTTAACTCGTGAGTTAAGGGGTATTGAGGGAGGGGTTGAAGAGATCTTTCCAGCTGGATTTTTTTTTTTGTTGGGTGTTGCTGAGAGCAAGGCTACCTCACGAATGCTGAGCATGGAAACATAGTAGATTCATGACAAAAAAAATGGGTTAGTGATTCATTCTTTTATGGTATAAGTCCCCATTTATTTCTAATTTTAAGGAGACTAGAGGTTCTCATGTTATTAATCAAAGTGTCTTGACCTCCCTAGCTTAGATAAATTCTGTTATGGATATAATCCTTGACAAGGGCCTTTTTATTATTCAGTTTCAATTCCACCAAGCTAGAAGCTGAAAGTTTGCTTGTTGACAACTATAAATAATTGGGCAATATTTGAAGTAGCTAAAGAAAAAAAAATTCTTGCCACTTGATTTAACTTGGGATAGCCTAAATTCTTATGAGTAGTGTTGTTGTAATGCCCTACGTGGCATCTAAACATTTTGTACATTATTGGAATTTTATTAAATAATAAAAAAAATGTATTTGAGTTGGCAAATAAAGAAAACAGCTACCCTTCTCCGTCTTTTCTAAGTTAGCCGAGAATCTACTAGAAGCCAAGCCATCGTGTCTCCTTCCTTTTCACTACCAAGTCCAAGAATATCTCTTCAAAAATTACTCTCCGTTCTCTGAAGGCTATATTGAAGTCATGGGTCTTTTCTTTTCCCTTCCTAGCCATTCAATTTCATGCTGAAGTATCCTCTATTCTTTTTCTGGTTGGTGGAAACAGAGCATCCTCGGTACCTCCCAAAGGGTGAGTTTATATTCTTTTTGTTAACCAAGAAATGTGAGTTTTCTTTTCCTTTCGGGTATCCTCAAGTTGTGACCCATTTGTTTTATTCATATAACTTCAGCTCCTACTTTTCAAATTTTTGTTTTAGCTGATGGTGGGAAACATAGCAGGGAAGGGTGCATGAAAAGCAAAAATTTGAGTTAGTAAGGAGCTCTTCTGCTAGTTTGTGTGCTGTTTTTGTGACTCTTGACTGTAAATACCGCATTTAAAGGTTACCTTCGAGAGTTTCAAAAAATGCAACCACCTAGATTTTTGGGGATTGGCTCTGCATTAGACCCTCAATAGTTTATTGAGTAGGTTGAACGTTTATGGAGGGTTTTAGGTTATCCAGAAATTTCAGCTATTCAAATAATGGAATTTCAACTGGGTGGCCCTGCGGCTGATTGGTATCACATGTGGGTGGCTAAGGGACCATTGGATAGACTTCAGAATCCCTGGAATACTTTCAAGGAAGTTTTCTGTGGTAATTCTTTCCTGAAGGGGAACGCCAGGCTTGAATCTAAGAGTTTCTCCTCCTTAAGTAGACTAAAGAGATGTCAGTGTGTGACTATGCAACTCATTTTCTTCGTCTATCATAATTTGCTCAATATCTGCTTCCTACTAAGAAAGAAAGGGCAAGACGATTTGTAAAGGGATTGCAACCTGTCTACTTTAATGCTATCCCTGTCACTGAGGATAGCACCTATGACCAAGTCTTTAACAGGGCAACTGAGCTAGAGAATATGCATATAGAGAGAAGACAGGCCGAGGGTTTTGTTGGTAATAAGAAGAGAACCTGATTTCACCAGCATTCTCAGAGAGCACCATCTAGTGCTAGCACTCCTATCTTGGGACTTTTTGAAGGACAATCCCGTCAGCCTACCCTAGGTGATCAACCCACCATGGGAAACAAGCCCTTAGTCTCATTAGCATCTCGTGCTTATGCCCCTTGCAATAATTGTGGAAAGTTTCATGAGGGATTATGTCGTAAAGGATCAAAAAATTGTTACTGGTGTGGGAATTTGGGTAACATGTGGAAAGACTGTTCCCAAAGGCTTGTAACTCAAGGAGGTAAGGGTTCATCTGTAACACCAAGTGAAGTACCTCCCTCATCTGCAGTATCAGTTCCATCTCCTAGTCAAAATATTACTAGAGGTTCAGGCAGGGGAATTGCAGGACGAGGTTGTGGCTCCAGAGCTAGAGCCCAAGCTTAAGTTTTAACTCTGACTAGACAAGATGCAATGACTTCCAATGCAGTTGTTTCAGGTACCTTAGTAGTCGATTCACTTCCTGCATATATATTGTTTGACCTTGGGGTAACCCACTCATTTATATATGAGTATTTTGTGTCACGATTGAAGAAGTCCACTACTTTATTGAGTTCTCCATTAATAATTTCTACCCCATTAAAGGAGACTCTGACTGCAACGAAAATAGTGAAATCTTGTATAATTGACGTATATGGTATTCAGTTACCTGCGGATCTAGTTATTTTGAATATGTGCGGCTTCGATATCATTCTAGGGATGGACTGGTTATCATGTAATCATGCTTGGGTGGATTGTTTTGGTAAAACAGTAAAATTTCTAATACCGGATAGGGAACTAGTGTTGGTACAAGGGGATAGGAGCGAAGTCCCCACTAACATCATTTCTGCATTGGGAGCTCATAGATTATTAAGGAAGGGATATCCTACTTGGCTTATCTTCTTGACAGTGATGGTGCGGCACAAAGATTAGAAGAAGTTCCTGCGGTGAATGAATTTTCGGATATTTTTCCAGAAGAATTACTGGGACTTTCACTGGAAAGGGAAATTGAATTCTGTATTGATATTGAACCAGGAACAACTCCAATTTCTCCCCCTCTTTATAGGATGGCACTAGTGGAGTTAAAAGAATTAAAGGTGTGTCAAAACGTGACGGCCGGTGAAAAGCCATCATTTTATGACTTTGGGGCGCATAAGGGAAGACGCAGAGAAAATTTGGAGTCGCCACCAATTAATTAGAAGGATAATTAGGATCCTTAAAAAAGGAAATGAAAACTGGCCCTTGGAACCAGAGGAAGGGTTTGGGAGTCTGATTACGTGTGGGGAAGGTGTTAGGCACCCCACAACGTCCATCCCTAAGAATGGTTACTCTAAATTGTTTGTACTTAATAATTTTTACTATATTTAAATGATCCCTTTTTTATTAATAAAATAATAATGGACAATGATGGAAAAATAAATAACTAGACCTGCCTTACCAAGTAAGTGCCTACATACCCCGAAAGGTATCAAGGTCAACGTAGTTCGAAATAGTTTTGTTAAGTTGATCAAACAAAAAGACATTAGGACATTTAGGGGAAATTAAATTTCCACTTAAAGCCTAGACAGCGAATTAAGACATTGGAGAGAACATGCCTCAACTAAATGCCCGTGAAAACTGAGACTGTGGGAAAATAAAATTCCACTAAAAGTATATGAAAAATAGAACTTCAGAGAAGATAAACTTCTACTGAAAGTTCATTAAACGTTGAGTCTATGGAATTTATGAAAGTAATATGGCGATAAAGAGATTTGAAAGAAATGAGGACCAAAATGTGAGTTTTATGAAATTTAGGGGCTAGGATGTAATTCTTGAAAGTGTAAGGGTCAAAATGCGATTTATGAAAATAGTAGGATCAAAGTGAGATTTTCAAAAGTACAAGGATCAAAATTATATTTTTGAAAGTAATAGGACCAAAATATAATATTAAAAAATGTTGAGATAAAATTATTAAGAATACTGAGACCAAAATTAAATTTTGAAGATGGTCTAAACAGTAGTAAATTTTATGAAATTCTTTTAAGAACATTAAATTCAATTAGGTCGTTGATTTGAGTGATCTTTGAATCCTCTTTTATTAGCCCTTGTAATTTAGAGGTGGACCTTGAGCCTTGAACCCATGGTCCTTTACATGTTATTTAGACGTTACCCAAAACTAAAAAAAACCTTATCATTACAATTTTCTCAAGGTGCATTGGACACCTTTTATACCAATTTTAAGGACCTAAATGATGAGAACCAAAATAAAATTAAATTAAATAAATTAAATTAAATTAAAAAATAAATGAATAAATAATAAAAATAAATAAATAAAGAAATAATAATGATAATAAAAAAAATAGCAACATAAATAAAATAGAAAAATGCAAGGACAAGAGTGATTTAAGCCTTACATAAGTAGAAGGGGAACAATAAGAAAAGATGTCAGTAAAAATTTACAAAGCTCCATAATGAAAATTACAAATAATATAGGGTAGATGAGCTTAACCTATCCTCACACTAAATTTTGAAAGAGAAAGAACGAAAATAAAAATAAATAAACAAATATAAAAGTGAAATACACCTAAAATTGCAACAAAGCATACGCCAGTTTCAAAAGAAAAGAAAAAGAATGGGTTCTAAAAGTCGAGGTGGCATTCGTACATGCTGGAAATTTTACCATACAGATTGGAGATTCCCATTCCACTTTATAAAAAGAACTAGTGGTGCTAGATTTAATAAAACATATTCCACATAATGCTTTCCACATTGCCATGAGAAAGGGATGTAAATAAATGTAAGAAAAGCTCTCAGTCTCAAGACAAATCCAAATTAATAGATTGTGGCCATACACAGACCCAATAAGAAGGTAGAAGACCAACTCAAATTAATAGTGAGAGATTCCACATGACATATTAACAAAATAACAGCTTCAGATCATCAAAAAAATAAAAACAGCTCGCATCCAATGATGGAAATGGCACACAAATAGAAATGGTTCAAATCAACATACAAATGGAATATAAGCAAATGAGTTCCCCTACAGAGACAAATCACAGATGGGTTCTATGACCAGAGAAAAAAAAAATAATAGCAACTCCAAGTCTTGTGAAGCATTCAGGCATTAAAGAACACTCTTCAATCTATACAAATGTGCCTCCCTTACCTAGAAGTGCAACATACCTCAGATTAAGGAAACAATAATCAAGGTAAATCAAGATGCCATAATAGGATGCCATACCAGTACTAAACATCAGATTAAAATTAAAGTATAGGTCAGTTTTGGAATAACTGGTTGTAGGACACGAACTCATGATCAAATTTTTAACAATATATCCTAGTGACTTTGAATCAGATTAAGACAGTAGTATTATATCACATAAGAACAAACAGGAATAATCAAAGGGTTAACTTGAATTTAAGGCACTAATAAACCTCTTGTTTAGACCAGGAAAAAAAAGAATGAAGAGCCATGTCTAAATACAACAAATATCCTTTTAGGCCATGAGACAAACAAACCCCGCTGTCCTCACAAAATTCAAATGAAGAATAGAAATTTGAGACTTCACCAGACTAACCATCAAAGGGGGAAGTCAGAAACTTTAGGTTGTTTCAAAAATCTCCAAAATCCTATCCTTTCCTTCTCTTCGATTTCCTTCTCCCTCTTGAAATATTCTGATTCACTCTGCTTCGTCTTCTCTGTGATTTCTTCTATCTCTGATTTGTGCCCCAGGGACTCACAGTTTCTCTCTTCGAAGGTCTCCCCCTTTCTCGATGATTTTCTCCCTTCTTTGGTTTTGATTCTCTGTCTCAGCTTCGAGAGTCCACTTTTTCGCGATTTCCTCTACTCTATTCTGTTTCGTGCTTGCCTTTTTATCAGAGCAATGCCCTCCTGTTGTCGCGTGCCTTGCTGTGGCGTGAAGAGGAGGATGTTCAGAGAGATGGGTGAAGGAAGAGACATTACGGGGAGAGGGTGCGGAGGCATTTTCAGAGGGATGGAGTCCACATAGGGTAGCGTGGAGGGGAAATACAGAGAAGACAGTGTATAAGTTTCAAGAGGGGGAAAGTGATTTTGTAAGAAAGGACGTTGGCATGGGTGCAGGAGAGTGAGCTGGAAGCGTGGAATTGATTTGTGCAGAAGGGGTGTTGCGTGAAGGAGCAAAAAATGGGCAGAGAGGAAGAGAGGTGATTGAGGGAGGTGAAAGGGAATTGGGTTTAAGGGGGAACTGGGTATGGGCTCCTGGTGGACCGGGTTACTGGGCTTCCGGAGAGAGAAATTAGGCTGATGGAATAATGAGCTCAGATGATTAAATTTAATGGGCTGAAGTGTTGATGGGTTAATGGTTAAAATTTAGTTAGACTGAAATTGGGTTAACTATAAGATCCAAAAGATAAAGAAAAATAAAAATAAAAATAATGCAGATAAATAAATAAGCTAAAAAATAAAGTAAAAGAGGTGAAATAGTGGGACAAAAATAGGTGTTTACAAGGTGCAATTGCAAGAATTGGTAGATAAGGGGTTTATTCGTCCTAGTACTTCCCCGTGGGGGGCACCGGTGCTATTTGTGAAAAAGAAGGATGGATCTTTAAGGCTATGTATTGATTACCACCAGTTGAATAAGGTGACTGTGAAGAATAAATATCCATTGCCTCGGATAGATGATTTATTTGATCAACTTCAAGGGGCTCAATATTTTTCTAAGATAGATCTGCGTTCGGGATACCACCAACTCCGCATACGAAATGAAGATATTCTCAAGACTGCCTTCAAAACTAGATATGGTCATTATGAGTTTTTGGTGATGTCTTTTGGACTAACAAATGCCCCTGTAACTTTCATAGATCTCATGAATAGGGCGTTTCGCTCATTTCTAGATCGATTTGTCATTGTGTTCATTAATGACATATTGGTGTACTCTCGGAGTGAGGAAGAGCATGCTCAGCATCTGAGGTCAGTGCTACAAACCTTGAGGGATCATAGATTGTACACTAAATTCTCAAAATGCGAATTCTGGTTGTCACAAATTACCTTCTTAGGGCATGTGATTTCTAAGGAAGGCATTATGGTGGATTCTAAAAAGATAGAAGCAGTTAAGAATTGGCCCAGACCATCCTCGATAATAGAAATTCGTAGTTTTCTGGGTTTAGCTGGATATTACCGTCGTTTTGTCAAATATTTCTCACTTATTGCAACCCCTTTAACAAAGTTAAAACAAAAGAATGTACGATTTGAATGGTCATCTGATTGTGAAAATAGTTTTTAGAAACTTAAGGATTGTTTAACTACCGCCCCAGTGTTAGCTTTATCGGAGAGTGGCTGTGGTTATGTAATTTATTGTGATGCATCCCGCATGGGTTTGGGTTGTGTATTGATGCAAAAAGGCAAGGTGATAGCGTATGCCTCAAGACAACTCAAAAAGCATGAACAAAATTACCCTACCCATGACATTGAGATGGCAGCAGTGGTATTTGCTTTGAAGATTTGGTGACACTACCTTTACGGAGAATCATGTGAAATTCATTCAGATCATAAAAGTTTGAAGTATATCTTCGAACAAAAAGACTTGAATTTGAGACAATGCCGATGAATGGAACTAATTAAAGATTATGATTGTTCTATTCTTTATCATCCAGGCAAGGCAAATATAGTGGCAGATATGCTAAGTAAGAAGTCTGGTGGTAGCCTAGCTCATATTGATGTAAATTATAGACCATTGATTTATGAACTTTAAAGATCAGAAAACAATGGTGTAGAGTTACATATAGCAGAGTCAGGTGTATTAATTGCGAATGTGTATATTCAATCTCCTTTGATAGATCAAATTAAAAGTGCTCAAGTACGAGATCCTGGTAGAGACAAATTAGTGAACAGAATTAAGTCAGGGACTGATGTAAACCTTTCAAAGAATGATCAAGGGATTATATTCTATCAAGGTCGGTTATGGGTACCTAAGTTAGATGAATTAAGGAAGCAAGTCATGCATTCTGCCTAATCATCTTCATATACCATGCATCCAGGAAGTAATAAAATGTATCATGATATGAAGAGTCATTATTGGTGGGATGGTATGAAGAAAGATATAGCCGATCATGCTTCTCGTTGTTTAACATGTCAACAGGTTAAAGCAGAGCATCAAAGACCTGCAGGGTTACACTAGAATTTATCCATTCCAGAATGGAAGTGGGAGAGAATTACTATAGACTTTCTCTCTGGTTTGCCAAGGACTCCTAAGGGTTTTGACTCCATTTGGGTGATTGTAGATCGACTTACAAAGTGTGCCCATTTCTTACCGATTAAGACCATATATTCAGCCGCTCAGTATGTTCAATTATATTTAGATAGAATTATGTCTTTGCATGGTGTACCCTTATCTATTATTTCTGACCGGGGTACTCAATTTACCTCTCATTTTTGGAAATCATTCCAAGAAGCATTGGGTTCTCAATTACATTTTAGCACTGCTTTTCATCCTCAAATAGATGGTCAGTCTAAAAGAATAATTCAAGTATTAAAGGATATGTTAAGGGCTTGTGTGCTTGAATTTGAAGGCAGTTGGGAGAAATATTTACCATTCATTGAATTTGTATACAACAATAGTTATCATTCAAGCATCCAAATGGTCCCTTTTGAAGTTTTGTATGGTAGAAAGTGTAGGTCTCCGTTAGGATGGTTCAAGATAGGATAAGCCAGATTACTTGGACCCGACTTGGTACTGGATGCAGTTGAAAGGGTGAAAAATATTAAAGAAAAATTGTTAGCCACTCAAAGCCTATAGAAATCTGATGTAGATAAAAGATGAAGGGACCTTGAATTTCAAGTAGGTGATAAGGTATTCCTCAAAGTTTTCCTAATGAAAGGAATAATATGATTTGGCAAGAAGGGTAAGTTGTCACCTATATACATTGGTCCGTTTCCTATTAGTCAACGGATTGGAGCAGTAGCGTATAAGTTAGATTTACCACCAGTATTGTCAGGGGTACACCCTATATTTCATGTATTGATGTTGAGGAAGTATATTTCAGATGACACTCATGTTTTACCAGAAGTTCCAATGGAACTAACTTCTCGACTTACATATGAAGAACGACCGGTGGCTGTTATCGATAGACAAATTAGGAATCTTAGATCTAAAGAGTACCCATTGGTCAAAGTCTTACGGGAACATCATGGTAAGGAAGAAATGACTTGGGAATCAGAAGTTAACATGCGAGAAAAATATTCGTATCTACTAGGTAAGTAAAATTTTCTTTTCGCACCTTTATTTTGAATTCGAAGATAAATTCTTTTGAAGGGGTAGATATTTTGTAATGCCCTATGTGGCATCTAAACATTTTGTACATTATTGGAATTTTATTAAATAATAAAAAAAATGTATTTGAGTTGGCAACTAAAGAAAACAGCTCCCCTTCTCCGTCTTTTCTAAGTTAGCTGAGAATCTACTAGAAGCCAAGCCATTATGTCTCCTTCCTTTTCACTACCAAGTCCAAGAATATCTCTCCCAAACTTACTCTCTGTTCTCTGAAGGCTATATTGAAGTCATGGGTCCTTTTCTTTTCCCTTCCTAGCCATTCAATTTCATGCTGAAGTATCCTCCATTCTTTTTCTAGTTGTTGGAAACAGAGCATCCTTAGTACATCCTAAAGGGTGAGTTTCTATTCTTTTTATTAACCAAGAAATTTGAGTTTTCTTTTCCTTTCGGGAATCCTCAAGTTGTGACCCATTTGTTTTTAACTTCAGCTCCTACATTTCAAATTTTCGTTTTAGCTGACGGTGGGAAACATAGCAGAGAAGGGTACGTGAAAAGAAAAAATCTGAGTTGGTAAGGAGCTCTTCTGCTAGTTTGTGTGCTGTTTTTGTGACCCTTGATGTCCGAAAGTATGATTTTTGTGCTGTGAATCACCAAATTCTTTTCTATTTCAACCTAATCAATAGTTTCTTCTCAAGACTCCTCCAAAGTCGTTAGTTTCTGCATTTTCTACTGTTTTTCTTGCTATTTGCTGACCAACCATAGCAACTTAGTTCTTTTGAACTAATTACAAAGCATAATAACTTCCAATCATCAGCTATAGCAGTACATCACAGTTCAACGTGAGAAATAGGGGAGGGGATAAAGAATTTAAAACTTGTTTGCAACCAATGAGGTTTGGAAAATTGGAGTTTAGTTGAGGATGGTTAAGATTATTTTGGGTTAGTTGATGTTACTATCTTTTGTTTGCTTAAAACCTAGAGTCTATGTAACTATGTATGATGGAATTTCCATCCATTTTGGTTGTGGGTTATACCCTGGAATGTCCATATTTCAGGGGAAACTCTGTCCAATTTTATAAAAAGAAAAAAAAAGACATGATAATTTCCTACTTAATTTATTTTTGAGTACTTAGTTTATAAACTAGTTGAATTTAATTTGAGGTATTTTGAATTACATTGCATGGCATCATTGAGTAGGCTGGTAGGTGACCAGGTGGCTCCCTACACTGGTCTCGCTTCTAGATTCGCGGCGCAACAGTTATGCATCAAACTTTCCAGAATTAGTAAGGTGAGTTGAAGTTTCCACCTTGACTATATATATGGAATCACATGATTTTATATTTATTATAGTCTAAAAATTTTGTTATGATACTGTGGAACCAAGAGAATATTTAAGTATACTCTTTACTAGTCTTGGGTTTACATCATTCATCCTTATACTAAACTCTGTATTTTTTTATGAAAGATATGATCTTAGAATTTATGGTAATAAACTTCTATTATGTGAAATTATGAATATTGAATTATGTGAGTGAATGAGAATATTCTTTTAGAAAAAGTATTGAAAATTTGTAATATTTGATGCCTAAATTATTTGTGAGGACATGGTAATATCAATTCAATTATAAGTGAAGTTTTGATGGATCCTTTAGCATTTCTATAGAGTAACCTTAGGTGCACCTAGTATTAGTTGTCCATGGACTATTTATGGGAGATAGAAGGTAGACCATTGGAACGGGCATGTGGTTAAGTCATCTGTGAGATTTCTCCAGATGCACGTGATACATTGTTCATGAGGAAGAGTTACCTGTAAAAGGAACTATTGGATCCATCTACCCCTCATCACCTGAAAATTTATTTAACTCCTCAAATGTTATGGTGTGTATATTTTTATAACTTCCGTTCTCATTCTATATGTATATACATTTCAGGTAAATTCAATCAACTTTAGATAATCGTTTAAGAATTTAATTTACATCACTTGAACTTGCTTCTTTATGAAAAAAAAGTGGTTTTCAAATCATAGAGTATTCTTGGTTATTTAAATCGAAAACCTTTCTTGTTTACATTAGTTTCTTTTTTCAAACCTTATATATATATATATATTTTTTTTTTTTTTATTGATTTATTTATTGTCATGTGACATCTCTATGTGGTATTGGTAGGAAATTTCATCTCATTGAGCCTTTATGACTCACTCCTTTTCTGTTATAAAAATTTTCCAGATATAGCTGCATGTGCTAAATCACCTGAGCTCCATTTTTCGCTGAGCCTGCCAACTAGACGTGGTAGGCATCCTTCTTGCTGGTGGAGTGTTTGAGAAAGCATGGGACATGTTGGCTAGGAAGTGCATTGGCTCATTTTGATGTTTTGATCATGTTATGTAAATATGAATTATTTTTATTTGTTGATATTATTATCTTTTGTTTTGTACCCTTGATTTTATGAAACCATGTGTGGTGGAATTATCCATCTATTTTGGTCGTGGGTTATACCCTAGAATGTCCATATTTCAGGGAAGATTCTCTCCGATTTTATGTAGAAATGACATGACAAATCTCCTATTTAAGTATATGACCTAGAACACTTAGTTTATAAATTGATTTGAAATTAATTTGAGTTATTTTAAATTACACTGCATGGAGTCATAAAGTAGGCTGGTAGGTTGTTAGGTGGCTTCCTACGTAGGTCACACCCTTAGTTTTTGGGTCGTGACAAGTAACGAGTCCATTGAAGAAGTACAAAGCGAATCACCATGTCTTGAAAAGACGAGACTACAACAAAACCATCGGACTTAGTCTTGAAGGTTGAGAAACTCACTAAACAACTTAGGGTCATCCTCACATGGATCCAAACTCAGCAAGGTACATTAGACTCAAAAAGAAGACATGAATGACAAAAAATGTTACCTCCAAGAGCACTCGTGACCAAAGAGACCCACCAGGAAAAGAGATCCTCAGGAAACAAAGGTGAGACATATGAAGAGGACCAGGATACTGGGAGCATTGTTGGACAATGGTGGTTAGTTTTTCAAACTAAGTGGATGAATAGTCATAATGTTTCATCAAAAAAATTGTGTCTATTAAATGAAAAAGTGTGTCTAAAAGTTGTGTCTGTTCAATGAAAAGACACCATGGAAAGTTGTGTTTATTGAATGAAAATATACAATGATTGAATGGAAAGACACAATGGTTGAATGGAAAGGTATGTCTAAAAGTTGTGTTTGTTCAATGATAAGACAAAATGGTTCCATGAAAAGACATAATGATTCATTGAAATAACACCATGGTTCTATGAAAAAACATCATGGTTCAATGAAAGGACATGATGGTTTAATGAAATGCTATAAATAAGAGACAATCCATAAGAGAAAAATAGTTACTTACACAATCTATTTTCTCTCTATTCACTTCCTTTCATTTATTCAAAAGAGTTCTTGAGGAAAAAATAATATCATTGCTGAATATTGTTTTTTGGGTGCTTAGATAAATCTTAGAAATGTATTTGCTTGAACCCGGCAGCAACTAGTGGGGGCAAATAATGTTTTAAGGACAGTGTCTTATATATGTTCTAAGCATACAAACTTTGTGTTTCCATCTTTAATCCTTTTACTAATTTTTTACAATCTTAAAACGTTATTTTGTTACAAAAAGATGGAAATAACACAAGAATCTACTTTCAAAGTTATGAATCAAGACTTTGTGAAACTTAATCGTTTTGATGGCATGAACTTCAATAGATGGAAGGACAAAATGCTATTCCTATTAACTACCATGAAAATTGCCTATCTTCTTGACCCAAAATTAGAGATTATTCCTCCACCAAATGAAGATGATTCACAAGAGTTGGTGGAGAAAAGAAAGAAAATGGCCGAAGATGAAGTTTTATGTAAAGGATATATCTTAAACACTCTTTCGGACCGGCTTTGTGATTTGTACCACACTATCTCATCACTAAAGGAAATTTGGGAGGCTTTGGAAACAACTTACAACACTGAAAAATAAGGAACATATAAGTTTTTAATTATGAAACATTTTGAATTTCATATGAATGGCAACATTAATGTACTTGATCAAGTGCATGATTTGCAAGTATTGGTTTCAAAGTTAAAGGATGTGAATGTTATTATTCTTGAATCTTTCCAAGCGGAGGCTATTATTGCTAAATTACTCCAAAGGTTGGAATAATTATAGGAAGAAATTACTGCATACAATTGAAAATTTTACTTTGATCAGATTCTTAAACATTTGCACATTGAAGAGGAAACTCGAATTTTGCAAAAGAAGCATAATGAATCTGTTTCCAAAGTAAACTTTGTAGGTGCAGAAA
>JASKGM010051096.1:0-10522 GCA_034509205.1 Ceratonia siliqua
ACAAGAAGAATGAAGAAAAGGTGAAGAGGAAACTCTTTGAAGACTTCCAAACGGTTGAATCTTCTCCAAACTCACTCCCTTCAGCCTTCCTCTGGTTCTCCTCCTCTCTTTTAAAGTTTCTCTCTTGTTTCTCCAAGTTAGAATTGTGTCAAATGAAGTGAAAAACGGGATTTTAAAGTATGTCAGCGAGCGCGCGAGTTGCAGCGACCATTTTTGGGCGCTGCGGCGCAAAGTCCTAAATGCTGATTTTTAGCCTGAGCAGCGGCTTGGGTAATCTGGAGCCGTGGCACCAACTTCTCTGGAGGACCAAGCCATGGCTTGGCATTTCTGGAGCCGCAGCCTCGAGCTCTGGGTGAATTTCTTCTCGTTTTAGGCGCCGCAGCGCGATATTTGAGCGCCGGGGCGCTGAACTCTTGGGTCTGGAACCAATTTTCTTCAATTTTGAGCGCCGCGGCACCCAAAAATGGGCGCTGGGGCACTGAACATTCTGACTTTGATCTGAAATTATTCTATTTTGAGTTCTTTTCCCTAAATACTTGCTTTTGCATTGCTCCAAAGCATGCTAACATGACTCACTTCTTCTCATAAAAGCATTTCCACTTCAAAACACCTACAAAACGTGAAACTAAACTAAGAACACAACAAACTTAAGAACAAAGCGATTAAATGCAAAAGAATTCAACATAAAAATATGATAAAATATGCACTTATCAGCCCCCCAAGCCTCTTTTCCTGACCTTTTATCCCTTCTCTTCATGAAGCCTCGATTGCCCTTCTATTTATCGATACCTAGTAAGGTTTGGTTGACCGCATGAAATGGTGCGGTCAACCGCACTTGTAATTTTAACTGAGATTCTCATGAACTTTGACCCCTAGCACCTTTATTCCATTCTTAACATGCTCATGACATGTTTTTTTTTGGTCCCAAATCTTTACTTATTGGCCTTAGTGCACATTGACTTAATGATACTTAGCTATTTAAAATCTCCAACTAAACTCTTAAGACTTTAGGATGTTACAAGTCAGTTCATCTATTTTTCAATTAAATCGACCAATTCTATCTAGTTTTCACAACTATGGTCTATTGTGAGGTTTATCAAAGTTTCAAGGTTTAATATTTATATTTTAAATTTTTTTAGTGGCCTTTTGCAAAAGAGTCTAAGTTCAAGAGATTCTATGCTTTTCTTCCTTTTAACTAATTTTCCAAAATCTTTCAAAGTTTTTTAATCATATTTTAAAGTTCTCATGAGTTGGAAGATTTTGGAGGAGAAACTACTTATTTACCATAATATTATTCTTTATTTAAAAAAATTAATGTCAATAAACTAAATAATTTCAATAAAAAATATGTAAAATTTTATTAATAAACCATTAGTTTCTTTTATTTATTTTTCATTTCCCTTTCCTTCGTAATTTTAAACACCCAAATAGAGGGAAGGAAAATCATCATTTAATCCTCTATTCTATTCTCATTCTTTCACTTTCTTTTTCATTGGACTTCTTCGTTATAAATGACAAAATAGATTGATCACATATCTGGCAACTTTTTCTTCCATTATTGAGGCACTCAATGTTTCTACATATGGTATATCATAATCTATGGCCATTAGGTGCAAATATTTTAAATAGACACCTTATATTGTCAAGGCAATGCATCTTTAGTTGTATTGAGATTGAAACAAATAATCTTATTTTTCTCTTATGTGCGATGGCTATGGTCGTATGTTTTGGACTACACTATTTATTGTAAATTACCTCCATTGATCAATCATCTATTTGTGATTGGATTATAATTCTAGCTAAGGTGGAAAGGTCTCAAAATGGGATTTAGATCTGGTCTTTTTCTTAAAACCGTGGTCGTCCAAACACCATCTAATCACGTTAGAATCTTAAATAAATAAATAAATTATTCACGTTTTCTCTCATTTTTTGTTTTCGTTTTCAGTTTAGCCACTCTCATTTCTCTCTTTCTCTCTCTTCAGACTTGAGAGTTTAGGCATAGAGATGATGGTGGTTTCACCCCCATATAGTTATGTCTACCTTCTAACTCATGATTGCAGAGCAAAGCACACAACTCAGCTCTCAGCTCCTGGGTATTTCAACAATGACAAGAGCCATCTTTGTTTCCTCTATTTCCTTGGCCTAATCTTCTACTTAGAAAAGCATTAATAAATTTTCACTTAACAATTTTAGTTACATATCAATGTAAATAAATGAACACCTGAGCAACACACATCCAATCAAAATCATCTTAATAAATGATTTTATCTATTCAATCTCACATAGTAAATCAACAAGTAAAGCAAGTAAGCAACTAGCTTTTATTGTTGCATCATGCTTAAAGAAATGGGAATGGTTGGGCCTGCAACTTCATATTCCATTTTTTCTATGTATTCGATTGAATTTTATGTTAAATATATCATCTAAATTCTGGATTGCTTTGTCTAACTTCATTCCTTAACTACCCCACAAACTTCTCAATCCTAGCATCTCCCCCCTCGTTTTCCTGTGCCAAACTCTAAGATGATTTCTTTCATACACTACTAATGGAGCTTCATATAATATAGTTCCCTTTCCTCTCGCTCTCCCATGCTTCTCATATCTAGCTTATCCTAGACGACGACCCATCTATAGCAATAATTCACTGTTAAATGATACTGAAACTTCCATAGAAACAACCGAAACTTAAAAGAAAAGAAAAACCCATAAACAAAAGTTCAAAAGAGAGGTCACAACTCGATATCAATTCCAATATAGTGCCCAATTTAGGCTTCGTCCTACTTGTCTATAGGGGTGTTAAACAGGGTCAGCCCTTGACAAGTCGAGTCTTAATGAGCTGGGCCAAAAAAGCCTTTTTACTAAAAGAGCCTAAAAAATCTAACACAGTACTAACCTTACAGGTTACAACGTTAAACGAACCTTAACGAGCCAACACATGAAAAATTATAAAAAAAAATTATAAAATTTCATAAGAAAACCATATCAAAACTAAACTATCAATCAATCATTTTCAATAATTATGTAAAAATTTTATGTATAACAAAACATCATCAATCCAATATCCACAAAGTGTCAAAGACAATAACATAAACTAAAAAAAATGATTAATCAATTATCCTCAATAAATATATTTGAATCTTTAAAAAAAATGAAGTTTAAGTTTTGGCTCATCTAAATAAAGATATAATTGAGACTTCCCATTATTTGTCATATATTGGCTCTCAAATAATGCATACTCTATATCATTTCAAGCATAATGATAAAAAAATTTAATTAACAAATTAGTTATATTACATGAGAACATAAATTAAAATATATAAAGATTAAAAAAATTAAAAACTTACATCAAATACATCAAAGTCTTGCACTTGAATTTCCATTCCCCTTTCCACTCCAATACCACAAGATTTTGTTAAAAAAAAAAATCAACAAGGCTAAACCTGACCCGTTACATGTTAGCCTGTGACGGGTTGGGTTGTAAATGGGCCGAGGCCAAAAACAGCCTTGATTTTTCAGGGCCTATTTTCTTAGTTCTAAACCCGTCCTAACCCTTGGGTTGGCTCGTCAGACCCAGCCTGAATTGACACACTTGTCTGCATCTATCCCTCCTCCACAATACAAGTCACACTCCTTCAGGGATCCTAGAATGAGCCAATACGTGAATGGAAGCATATGTGCTCGCATATACGAACAAAGGAATAACTTGAGAGAGTGGTGGGAGATGGAAATGGAAGAGAGAAATGAGAGTGGCGGGATTGCAAATGAAAACGAAAAAGGAGAGAAAAAATAAAGATTTTTTTAATTAAGTTCTGATGTGATTGCATTTGGATAATCATTATTTTAAAAAATCCCTCAAAATGCGTTAGTGTTAGAAGTTCTTATAAGAAGTGGTACTTGTTAGTTGGTATTTATACAATCATTGAAACACGATCCATTTTGGTGAAGAAGAACCATTGAACACATGAAGATAATTTCTAATATAAAACTTTATAGGAATAATTTAGTACAAATGCCTAGCCGTTTGGATAGCCTTATACTATGATAGAATACAAGAATGAGTACTTTGAATGCTGAGAATTCAAGTTGTTCATGGGAGGTGACTTCTGTTTGTCTTTGTTGGTAAAGATCAGACCTGGAAGAAAATGATTATTTTTGGCTTGATTGAAAGGGACAATCAATTAGGAATACTATTGATCTTCTTCAACAATAATAATAAGAGTAAGAGTGATGTTGTTTTAGAAAGTACCTAGTGTGTTTTTGCTGGTGAAGGATTCTACAAGTGTGAAGATGTTTCAAAAGTATATCATGTGTGGTTTCTCATCATTCTCACATTACAACCCAAACAATCAACCCAAAAAGAGTAGAAAACTAAGAGATATACCAAAGATATTTAGAATCGGAGTTACGTAGGTCTAAACGACATGAAAACCTCCCATTTGCATGCCTCTCCTTAGCCTAGGGGTGATCCACCCTAGTTTCTCCCTTTCTTCCTCGAAACCTGGTCTAAATTTAATTATAAACAAGCCTTTTGTGGTTCAGTTAACCACATGGTATGGTGTGGTTAGCACCTCCAAAAAATGCCCAAGCTGCATTGAATTTGTCCTATAACACCTACTCTTCCTTCTTGACTCCTTAATGAAATTGGTTTGATGAAAACCCTTGGGGATAGCCCTCAATGCACACTAACATATTTTAACATAACAAGCCTAAAACCTCCAACCGAACCCATAGGATTTTATAATGTTATATGGCCATAGTACAAAAATTTGGAGATTGATGGATGATTATTGTTTAAGTCTCTTTTGGGCTTGGCAGAATTGGAATCAATGGTTTGGAGCAACGAAAACTCCAATTGGACATAAACACTACACTGGTGGAACTTTCGAGCTAAAATATGGTAATTTTTTTTTATGGAATTTTGGAAAGCAAAAGGTCGGGTTAAATTAAGGGTTTTTAGTAAATGAGGGCTAGGGTTTGTTTTAGAGAAAATGATGGTTTAGGGAAAAGGGAGTTAAAACCATAGTTCTCAAAACCGGAACGGCTCGGCTAGTCTGGACTACACTAACAAACTAATGTACAAGGAACCGGCCTAAAAATTAGTGAACTGGGTCCAACCGGAAAAGTCAGTCGTTTATCGCGGTTACACATGTTTTATTCTTTTTTTCAAGAGATACTTTTCTTAAAAAAAAGAATGAAACAAGAAGAAGAAGATCTAAGGAGACAACGACGGATATATGAGGAAGAGATCTAAGGAGACAATGGAGATCTAGGAGGAGGAGGCGACCACGACGGGGGCGGAGACAATGACGTAGGTGCTTCTTTCTGAAGTTCCTCCTGTCTTGCTTCCTCTTATGCTCAATATGCGGGTCAAGAAAGATAAAATTTAATTTTTCATCAATTGAAAAGGAAGTTTACAGAGCTTGGAGATTGGCATGAAATGGAGAAAGTGAACACAGTGGGGATAGCATGAAAGAATTGGGAAATTGGAGAAAAAGGCGTGAACCAGTGGAGCTTAGCGTGGGAAAGACGAATTGGAGAAAAAGCCTGGCTGTAAACTGCTGCACAAAGCAAATAATAGAAAAAGATAATATATTTTCTGATACAAGCAAATAAGAAAGTTAAATGAGATGGTCTTGCTGAGGGATGTACAGGCATGATGGATGACCGAGATGTGATTGAAACCAAGAAAGTGATATAACATGTCTGGTGCACCTGTTTCTTGGAAAGGGAGATTAGGACTTTTAGGATAAGAAATTAGTCTCCACCATTTGTATTCTCTTTTTCACATTTTGTATTTTTTAAAGCTTTTTGTATTTTATTTGTTTTTCATTTGTATTCTTTGTATTTTTATATTTATTATCATTTTTTAATTTTTATTATCCTAGTGTTTAGAATAAATTTATAACTTAAAATTAAATTACCCAAAACATAGCTTTATTATAATTTTTTGTATTTTATTGGCATTTTTTCTTTTTACTTTTAATTTATTTTTTACTTTTTATTTTATGATTGAAAATATTGTATTGACTATATTATGTAATAAAAATTATAGACTTGTTTTAGTTGTAATGAAATTATTTAATGATGTTATATTTTAATTTATTTGTTTATTTAATTAATAATTATATATAATTTACTAGTATATTACACTATATATATAATATATAAATTAAAAATTAAAAAATATATTATTTAATTCAAATTCAATTTGACGGTAGTTCACTGATTGACTTTTTGTCTCCACCAATTTCCAATTTAATGACAAATTCGAATTTTAAAATAGTTAAAATCCCTTTTGGTTATGAATTATCCCGTCAACTTATGATCTAGTCAGTCGGATTACCTAGAACTCCAAACTAACTAGATTTTGAGTCTTTACACACTACATACTTCCTGTCTTTGCATTATTCCCTTAATACTCTTTTTATTCACTCTTAATCTTCTCGAATCCTCGATCTAAATTTATGTTAAAAATTTCTTCCTTAAGCCATATTACTTTTCTTTACAATTTCTTAAAGTCCAATGTTCATAGTATTTTACTTTCATCATTCAAACTTTACTACCATTTCTCATTGCCATTCTTCTTTTCTCATAACACTTTATGCCTGCCTCACACACTCATAACACTTTATGCCTGCCTCACACACTCAAACACCCTCATGCTAACCTTACCAAAAGTTTTGGTTCCAAGTCTCAAATTACCCGTAAACTCTCAACGTTTATAACCTCTTCATGCCCCTACAAAAATACACCCTTCAAAATACAAACACCATAAACACCAAAATGCTTACTTCACTGAACACTCCTTGTTATTAACTGTATATGCACAGCTTCTGATAGCACTAGAAGAGCTGACGTATCAGCTTCCCATTTGTAACCCTTCATTCTTACTTCGGGTACTTAGAAGACCATACTTATTTTACCAAGCTTATTTTCAAACTCCCAGATTATCCATTGGTTCCTTATCACAGCAACTGCCTTGCACAACCACATCAAGAATCCGATCTTCCACTATTCTTCTTATTCTTGTTATTGTTTAGTCCCTTATATGACACCTCATAAATACAACTTCCACATTTGATTGGCACTAGTTTTCTCATCATTGTTATGATTTAACTATCCTCTACTTGTCTAGTATTTAAAAATTACCAGTACATCATTTCATCTTTCACCGTTTTCGTAAATGTGGCGCACCACTCCTTTTAACTTACTCATTTATCGCGCTATTAGAAGAGAAAATATTGCTATCACTATTTTGTTTTGATTTTCATGTCACTCTACATCTTCCTTGTACTCTTCTATGATCCAAAACTTCATGATGATCTTTCTCGTTGTTTACCACTAATTTACTAGTTGAGTACATAGTTTCAACCTAAGCACTAATACCACTTTGTCACGGTCTATCCCTGGATCGTGATCGGTGCTAGGACTAAATAACCTTATAGTCCTCATAGCTCAAGCAAGTCTAAACTCACATCCAATCTAACATTATACACATGAAATAAAAACAAAATCAGGCATAGATAACTTTAAGTTCAAAACTTAATATTTTCCGTAACTCAGTATTTTATCAAAATACATTACAAACAACTCTCCCTTTCTAGACCCATGACACACTTCCCACATCCCAAGTCTTTGTATGCACCTCTCGGATTCGGACCACCAACCTCTATATGCAGCTTTCCTATAAAACATGTAAAAGAAAGGAGTGAGCTCGGACAAACTCAATGAGTAAACCAAAAATAAAATCCGTTTTGACTTCATGCAATGCATGGTGTGATCAAATAAAATACGCTAGAGATTGTAGCCATGACTTTACAGTATAAACGTAAAACATAGTCATGAACCTTTATATGTATTCAAACTGTCATAGTAAATCCTCGTAACTGGTTTTCATATTGACCATCATCAATACTAAACTAACAAGCACAATGTGAGCTATAGTCTACGAGTTATTGGATACCTTTTAGTTTTTTCTGATGGAGTGATAGATTTAAGGCACAAATGTGAGGAAATTTTGAAGGATGCTAAACCCTACTTGAGCTATACTATAAAAGGAACTTGATGAAAATAGGAAGAGAAAAAAAGAATATGAAGGGACCTCCAAGTCCGAGCTTTTTAATGTTTTGATAATGCAAGTCAGCAATAGGTTGAGGAAATCAGGTCTTTGAAGAAGCACACATAGGAGAGGAACAAGGTGATTACAAATTTGAGCTCGGAAAGAGATGCAGCTATTCAAGAGAAATGTAGAGTTCAGTGGCTTGACGAAAAGGCTTTTAAATGAGCTAAGGATGCAGAGGATGTCGCTCACAATTAGTATTATAGAATTGTTTTCAAGGCAATAAAAGATATACAATACGGTGATGGACAGTTGGAAAAACATACTGCTTAATTAAGACTCATGAATCCTCTGACTCTTTCAAAGAGGATAGAGAAAATAAAATTCGAAAGTCTTGGCTTAAAGGTCCCTATAGAGTAGTTGCAATATCCCTCAACATGCATTTAAATTATTTAAGAACGAAAAACTATTTTCCTTTATTTTAGAGCTCAATTAAGTTTAATGTTAAAAAATTTAAATATGAGCCTGTAGTAAGAAATTTTGAAAAGTAAATGTATGGCTGAGTTGCTGAGGGACTAAAGTAGGTCTATGTAAGATAATTTTGGGTTTATCGTGGGTTTTGGTACTATATAAACAAACCTAAATGCCAAAAATCCTAGAAAAGAAAGGGAAAACAGCTAGTGCGCAAGATTAAGAATATTAAGGTATGTTCCATGGTTTCCTCATGTTTAACTCTCATTTTTATACTAGGATTCTCATATTCCTTCCTTAAGCTTGTAGAAATCATGGGTTTTGGTTTCATTTTGGATTTTAGAGTATGTGTGAGAGTGTTCTTCCATGGTTCTTGGCATAAGAGACCTACTGACATTTTGATTGGCATATGTAGAGGTAAATTATTCCTCCCTGATACTTTGAATTTAATAATGTTAGGATCCTTTACATTTTCCCCAAAATTTGGCTTGAACCTTAGGCTTGAGTTAGCCTAAGGAGAGCTAGCAAATCTTAGAAGTATGAATTGATTTCAGCCATGATATACTTGTATGAATTTTATACTCGAGTTGGTACCATAGTAGTGCTCTGACATGTCTTGTGAGTGGATTTCATATCTAATAGTAATTAGGAATTGTCTTATCTAGTGAATTTATTTTTTAAAGTCTTTAATGAATCTGAATATGATTTTTTAATTGTTTGACATTCTGAAAGTGATTTTTGTACAAATATGAGAATATTTTCACATATATATGTTAATTGTATTCATTTATGACCCTTTAGATATGACTGAATTGACATATGATATTTGTTTTAATTATATTTATTTTATATTATAGCGATGTTAGATATAACTTTTATTTTCATATATATTTTGTGAATGTTGTCGTACATTGATGAGTTAATTTTATATATATTAATTGCCCTTATTTTTATGTTTTATTTGCTGGTTAAAAAGTATTTAATTACATTTAAATTCGCTTTTATCGGTATTGGTGGAAAATATTGGGCCAAATTACTTAAAATCGGGTAAAAAGGCCTACAAGACCTTGCTGTAGTGTTTTAGGCATGACTTTTGCTACATATATTAGATTTGGCTAATTCTTGTGGTTTTGGAAAGTTAAGAGAAAGCTCTACAACTTGGTAGTTCAATTTGAACCCAATTAATGTGTTGAGGAGGTCCAATTTTTCGTGCAAAGTGGGACACAATTTCTCCCATAAGATGTTTAAACATCTCAATTACTTAGACTTGAAGTTTGTAAAAAGATCGATCTCTTGTAACTACTTTCCTGAGATCTAGGGAGACCTTCCATCTATAAAAAGGTTCTTTAGACTGCATGTTCATTCATGCATTCTTGGAGAAAATTTCAAGAGGAGGTCGAGACAAGCATATGGAGAATTTCTCTATCTGGGTTCTTTTTATGCTTTCTTTCTTTCTTGTGTTTAATATACTTCCAATTCTGTTCTATGGCTAAGATGGACCTAGTTAGGAATTTTTTCTTTAATTAATTCAAGGACATGATTCTTTCTTTCAAGATTTGAATTCAATTCTTCTCTTAAGATTGATTGATCACTAATTAGTTGATAGGATAACATAATTGAGATCGGGTGGTGATATTGTGTAAATTAGTATCTTGAATTGAATTCCTTAAGTTGAATGCGAATTAGAAAATTGATGTATGATTTAGTTTGATTAGATACAATTCCATAGAGAAAATTTAATGCATTCTTATTAATTAAATCTATGCTCCAGAAAGATAGGTTGTTAATTAGGAATATATTGATATTGCCCAGGAAGAAGTACTAAGGAAATTAGGGAATTGAATGTTGAAATTAAGAATTAAAGAATATGTTCAAGAATTGATTAAAAAAACAAGAGAAATAATCAGGTGAAGTCTATAGCCTTAGAATCCTTTAAGTCTTGTGTGAATTAAACCCTAAAGCCTTCACCACTTGCATTAATTTTCTTCTTCA
>JASKGM010051096.1:10622-55999 GCA_034509205.1 Ceratonia siliqua
TTTCTTCTTGCTTATACATTAACTTTGCTCTCTTCTCCATTTCTTCTTGCTTATACATTAACTTTGCTCTCTTCTCCATTTCTTCTTGCTTATACATTAACTTTGCTCTCTTCTCCTAATTGATTTTCTCAAATAAAATGTAGTAATTACTTGTTTGGAAATTAATTCCAATTCCCGTGGAATGATATTGAACCCTTTAGGGTCCTTTTATTACTTAAAAAATGAACCGTATTCTAGCGGTGCTTTTTATTCACAACATACATGCAAGCTTTGATAATGACTTCTCTGCCATCATGGATATATTTTGAATATGATTATGTAAAATTTCTATTTTGGGATCATAGAGAACCTAAACTATAAAACACCTAGGTGCACCTGCGACCTATACGACTTAGAATTTGGAGGAACTAGTCCTAAATTGTTTGTCTCCGCTATGTCAATGGAAATCCCAGGTGTCTATTTAGTCTATAATACATAAGACTATAATATAATAAAATGCTGTATATATGTATATACATATATATAAGCTAGGATGGATGATTTCCTGACGGTAAAACTCTGAAACAACATAATTCTAAAACAAATAATATGAATATGTTAGGATGGATATATTATGTGGCATTTGTTTAATCTGTTCTAGTTCATTGAGATTAATTCCTGGATTGTCATATCAAGATCGCTCCCTAACCTCGTATTAGTTCACTATGACAAGCCTTGATTTATCCCCTTTATGGTTTGAAATAAGGAATTACCTATGTTATGTTACTAGCTATTATTTTTCAAAATTCTGGATTTCTAGGTTCTCGAATTATTATGGGAGACATTATCTTTGTGTCTGAACATGTTTTCCCAAAATAATTGCACCTTTTTGAATAAGCCTCTCTTGGAGAAATTGATTCATCGTGAATTTCACTAGTGTTTTATATTGTAATTGTTGTGTTCTAGATGTTTGATTTCTATGATAGTTAGTATAACATATGTTGTGAATATAAATTTTTTGATATACTATATATATATATATATATATATATATATATATATATATATTTATAGACTACACACACATATGTAAATGGTACTATTGTTTGGTTTTTTAGTTACTATTAGATATACTTCGACTCAGTGAGTCAAGTAGACTTATCCCATTATTTCTCATTTCTTTAGATTTTATATAAAGCTCTGCACTAACCTCTACTATTATGACCTGCCACTTTGGATTGGCAAAGTAAATCCCGGAAGCAAGTTTGGATTCATTCGAATGGTTCTTGTAGTCACATAAGAGTCTACATTTGGTTTAAATTGTATTTGATTTCATTTAAAATTTTGAATTTATGTTATGTTTTATTCTAATGGAGTAGAGATCCCTTTGATTTTGTGAACATTTTTTATATTTGAGGCGAGGTCTTATTTTAAGCGACACTCTGCTGAATTTATGAATGATTTACAAATCAATTAATAATTTTATGTCTTGTTCAAGACTTTATGATAATTGCACTTGCATGTGTTTGTCTCTGAGGTTTCTTGAGTATAGGGATTATCCCGATACTATGTGCTCGTCATATCCTTGATTTTTGTTGTGACACTAGTTAAGTAGTATCTCTTCCTCAGCATGTTAAAAAGAGTCTTCAGATTGATAAGGTTACAATCCTAAAAGTAGCTGAGCTTGTGTATGACCTCACTGACCTAAGCTAGCCTAAATCAACATATGCAACTAAATTCATTTCTATGTACTTTCCTCTCAAGACTCCTACAAATCAAATTGTGGTTATAGTAAAATAAGTTATACAATTGTTATTGAAATAATAATTTCTTTGAATTGTCACTCATCCTCTTAGCTAGACCCATACCCTGTCCTATTGTTGTTCTTGGAGTCCAATAAGCCTAAATATCACAGAACACCTACATCAAAGCAAAAACACACCAAGTGAGCTTAGAGCTCAATGAGTACAAGACTGTACATAAAAGCATAAGACCAAGCGTTATATCCATATAGGAATAATACAATGTAGACTAGACACTATAATAAAATATACATAACTCTAAGTTATAGCAATGGAAACTAAGGGACGATTTTTAAGAATACACTACCATGATTTCATCCATCATCCATTCCCATTGTTCGTAGTATGGGACTTAGTCCCATTGTTTTCTCAATGATTACCTAAAATGAACATGGTGCATGTACAAAAGTGCATTTTATATACTTTATTATTGGACTAAAATGTTAGAAAAGTAAGGAAAAATCATAGGAATTAACTTGCATTCTTGTATTTAGTTTTCATTCACTTTGGGGTATTCTAAGCATATTTTTTATGTCTAAACAAAATTTCAAGTGAAGGATGCACAAGGTTAACTTTTAGCAAGCACGAAGTTGCGGCACCATTCCCATGTTGCTGTGCCTAAATTTCAAATGGACCAACCTTTAACTCGAGGCCTTAGCATCACTGCACCAATGACAAGTTTTAAGGAGAACCACTAGGGTTGGGCATTGCGACGCCCGTTGCTTGGGGTAGCGTGCCTACACGTGGAACTGCATAAAAATAAAATTTTGGTAGCAGAAAGTTGAACTTTTGGCAAAGGAAAAAGTGGGGGTTTTCTTCTTATCTTCATGGAGAGGAAAAGAGGCAGCTTTTTCATTGGAAAAGCTTGTTGATCTTCTCCTACAATGGTGCAGATGAATATGGTCAATCATGGAGTGTTTGTAAACATGATGAGCTAAGCTTTAAGGTAAAGCTTAGGGCCGAAATTGATTAGTGAAAACACTTTGAGCTTGTTTCAATTCACAATTTAAGCTTTCTTGTTTAAGGTTATAGGATTGAAATCTCTATTTGATTTAGATTTGGTGAGTTTGAGACAATTATATTAAACTTGCTATGGTTTGATTTAGTTAAGCTATAGGATTATGAACACATGATTGTGACTTAAACTAGTTGTTTTTCATGCTATTATTGTGATCTTTTGCTACACTATTATTTCTATTTTAAAATAGTTTTTTCTTTGGGTTTGATTTCTATAAATAGAAACTATGGTCTGAAAGGGGGAATAATTTCTAGAACTGATTTTGAGAAACTAAATGCAAATATTGTCATAAATTTCAATTAGGGCTTTGGTGTTTGAATTAGAAATAAGTCAAAGTGTTAAATCCAGTTAATAGAAGCCTAAAGCTTCACTTGCCCTTTTATTTGTGTCTTAATTTCATTTTAATTACGTGTCTTAGGTAGTTTTCAATACATATCTCAGTTCCATCATCTTGTCATTTAATATTTTCCTTTAAGCAGTACCTTTTAGTGTTTCTCTGGATTCCTTGTGGATTGACATCCTAAGCTATAGTGCAAAATTGCTTACGAGTTTGGGTGTAACCAAATTTTAGTGTTGTTGCTAGCGAGTACTATGTAAGAAGCAATAGAAAGTGCAATTCACTTCAATAACTTGCAAAGGCGGTAACTTTGTTCTCTTTTTTAGTTTGTTGTGTAATTGTATTTATTTTAATCTTTGTTTCCCCATTGTTCGTAGCAATTTTTTTCCATTTCTTTTTTCTCTCTTTTCTTTCACCTTGCATGCATAGATATAGGGACACCTTAGGTAGGTTTCCTCGTAAGCCTAGACTAGAATTAGAGTTAAATACCTTTAACTCTTTATTTGACATTCCATATAGTATTGAAGAAATGAGAGTACATGAGGATTGACCCATTAGAACTCTTCAGGATTACCTCCACCCTACACCTATAGCAACACCATCATGCATCATGTTTCCAACCAACACTCCCTAATTTGATTTTAAACCAGGGTGATACAATTACTTCCTACATTTCATGGTTTAGAGAATGAAAATCCTTATTTGCACATCAGGGAGTATGAGGAAGTAGTTGCAACTTTCCATAGTCAGAATGCCACAATTGATTTCGTGAGACTTCTTTCCCTTCTCTTTGAATGATAGAGCAAATAGTTGGCTATAATCTTTAAGATTGCAATCAATAGAATCATGGAATGAGATGAACAAATGATTTCTCCAATATAAGATTAGTGCTTTGAAAGGCAAATCTCTATCTTTGCACAAAAGGATAGTGAGACTTTGTATCAAGCTTGGGAGAAGTTTAAGAAGTTGTTGAGTATGTACCCTTACTATGGGTATGAGAACTGGCACTTAGTTAACTATTTCTATGAGAGATTTACACCTAGAGAGCATAAATTCATAGAGGTGATATGTAATGATGAGTTTTTGCATAAAAACCTAGATGAGGCCATAGAATTTCTCAATAAGCTTGCTAAAAAAGCTCATACTTAAAGTGAACTTAGTGCAACTAAGAGTACAAATAGACCACAGTCTACTGGAAATCCAAATAGTGGTGGAATTTATCATCTTAGGGAGGAGGATAGTCTAAAAGTATGTACAAATGCTTACTAGGGAGTTAGAGGTGTTAAAAATTAAGGAACACACGTGTCTACTCGGTTAGAGTCCTTTGGACCATGTTTTTTGTGTGTGTGTGCGGGGGGTAGATCACACATGACAAGATTGACCTATATATGCTAAAATAAGAGAAGTGTATAAGGAACAATGCAATGCTTTAGGCATGTACAAGAAACCCTTCACCCCTGTCTCGGAAACATACAATCTGAGGTGGCGAAATCACCTTAACTTTATATGGATATCTAACCAATAACAACATATGGCACAATCCCAAGGTCCTAGGCTTTACCCTACACCTTAACCGTCTAGGAGTTCTCTAGAAGATACATTAAAGGCTTTCATTGAGGCTAAGACAAGACTTACAAAAAAATTTGAATCCTTGATCACCCAAGTGGTGGAAGAGAACAAAGAGATGAGGAGTCAAGTTTCAACAAGAAGCACCATGTTAAAAAAACAACATTCTTGGTTGAGCAAGTAAGTTTTGTAATTGAAAAGAGAACACCACCAAAATATAAAGATCCAAGCTGCCCTACTATTTCATTCATTATAGGTAATCATGAGTTTGCACAAGCCTTGCTAGGCTTAGGAGCTAATGTAAATCTCATGCCATATTTAATTTACTTGCATTTTGGTTTGGGTGAAATCAAGCCCACTTATGTTGTACTTCAATTGACTGACCATTATGTTAGGAAACCGAGAAGGATAATTGAGGATGTTTTGTTCTAAATAATAGGTTTTACTACATTGTTGATTTCTTAATTTTGGCACTTAATCTGTTGTTGATTATAATTCTAAGGTTCCTTTTGTATTAGGTAGATATTTCCTTGCCATAGCTAATGAACTTATAAATTACAGGAATAGATTGATGATGCTTTCTTTTGGAAACATAACATTTGAGGTTAACATCTTCCATATTAGTCAGTAACAAAGGGAAGAAATTGAGTGCTAATAAACCTACCTGATATATACGCTTCTTCAGGAGGTAGAAGTCTTGACAATTGGCCTAGCATCTTGAACTCTTCTTAATTCTGAATTTTCACTTACCATTGGTTCTAATGTGTCTACTAAAATCTGTGATACTTTTGATAAATTGCAGGGCTATAGAGGATCACCGTGACAGCTAAGGTATGAAGAATTTCCATTAGGAGCGACCATCAAGTGTTAAAACACCCAAGCTCAAGCCGCTGCCCAAAGGTCTTAAGCACGCATTCCTGGGTCTAGGTGATACCTTTTTAGTCATTATTTCTTTAGAATTAAGTGCTGTCCAAGGTGATAAGGTTCTTAAAATATTGAATGAGCATAAATCTACACTTGACTGGATCATAGCTAACATAAAGGGTATTAGTCCTTTAATTTGTTCACATATGATTCAATTAGAAGAGAGAGCCAACCCTTGCAGAGACCCCAACATAGGCTTAACCCCACTATGAAAGAAGTTGTAAAAAATGAAATCATAAAGTTTTTTTACGTGGGTTTTATTTACCCAATTGCCAATAGTAAATGGTTTAGTCCTACCCAAGTGGTTCTTAAGAAAGCAAGTGTCACTGTAGTAGAGAATGAAGTAGGTGAATTAATCCTTACCAAGATGGTGACCAGGTGGCGTATGTGCATTAATGATAGGAAGTTAAATGTTGCCACCCAAAAAGAGCATTTCCCATTACCATTCATTGACCAAATCTTAGAGCAACTAGTTGGTCATCTTTTCTACTATTTCTGGTTATTCTGGTATTATCAAATTGAAATTACTTTAGAAGACCATGATAAAACCAACTTTACTTTCCCTTTTATGACTTACGTATTTTGGCGTATGTCATTTGGTTTATGTAATGCCCAAACTATAATGATACGGTTGAGAATTGCATGGAAGTATTTATAGATGATTTAACTATTTTTGGTGATTCTTGCTGAATTTGAAAAATGTTTTGGCTTAGTGTGTACAAAAAAGCCTTATTTTAAATTGGAAGAAGTGTCATTTCATGGTAGCTTTAGGAATTTTCCAAGGTTATATATTCTCCCTTAAGGGAATAGAGGTAGATCAATCAGAAGTTAAACTCATCTCTAAGCTTTCTGTCCCTAAGACTGTTAAGGATGTAGATCTTTCCTTGGCCATGTCATTTTTTATAGGAGATTTATACAGAAATTTTCTACTTTGTCTAGACTGTTGTGTAACCTCCTAGCTAAGACCACCAATTTTGAGTGAACTAAAGCTTGCTAAGAGTCCTTTGAAATGTTAATTGGCAAGCTTATGTTTTCCCCCATTATGCAACCACCAGACTAGACCTTTCTTTTTGAGATTATGTGTGATGCTAGTGATTATGTTGAAGATGCTGTCCTTGGACAATGAAGGAAAGAGAAACATTTTGTCTTTTACTATGCTAGTAGAACCTTGAACAATACACAAATGAATTATTGTACTACTAAAAATGAACTATTAGCCATAATCATTTATTCAAACAAATTTCGTGCTTATCTGATTAATTCACCCATCATTATTTCCACTGACCATGTCACTCTTAAGTACCTTCTCACTAAGAAGGATGCTAAGGCATGGCTAATTAGATGGATTTTACTTTTACAGGAATTTGAAATAAGGATCATGGATAAAAAGGCGTGGAGAATGTAGTGGCCAACCACCTCTCAAGACTTACTTTTATGGAAAACACCAATGACATGCCAATCTGAGATGATTTTCCATATGAGCACTTATTTTACATTACTTCTTTACCATGGTTTTCTCATATTGTGATATATTTGGCTACAGATGAGATACCGACATATTGAACCGCACAAGAAAAGAGAAAAGTTTTACATGAGGTATGCAATTTATATTGGGATGACCATTTTCTTTTCAAATATTGCCCTGACCAAATTATAAGGTGTTGCATCTCTGATGAGGAGATTGTTAGCATCTTAGAATTTTGTCATTCTCATGCTTGTAGGGGACATCTTTCTATGAAGAAAACTGCTACAAAAATCTTGCATTGTAGATTTTATTGGCCTACTTTATTGTGTGACACTAATGCTTATTATCATTCTTGTAAAAAATGCCAAAAGTTAAGATCGTTATCTCGGTGTAATATGATACCTTTGAACCTGATCTTGGCTATAGAAATCTTTGACTATTGGGGCAGAGACTTTATGGGGCCATTTTCCCCTTCCTTTGGGTATGTTTACATAATTGTGGCCGTATATTATGTATCTAAATGGGTAGAGGTAGCAGCTTGTAGAAATAATGACAACAAGATGGTGATAAAATTTCTTAAATAGAATGTGTTATCCAGGTTTGGTACACTTCGCGCTATCATTAAGGATCGATGTACCCATTTTTGTAATTGTTCTTTTAAGGCTGTTATGAAAAAATATGGGTTTGTTCATAAAATGTATACTACTTATCATCCTTAAACTAGTGGAGAAGTAAAGCTGGCCAATAGGGAAATTAAGCATATCTTAGAAAAGATGGTGAGCCTTAATCGAAAGGATTAGTCATTAAAGCTGAATGATGTACTTTGTGCTTACCAAAGAACATTTAAAACTCCCTTAGGCATGTCTCCCTATAGGCTAGGAAACCATGCCATTTATCAGTTGAACTAGAGTATAGAGCATATTGGCCCTTAAAACCTTCAATTCATACCTAACAACGGTATCTGGTAAACTTGGAAAATTACAGTTAACCAAGCTTGAGGAGCTACGAAATGACGCTTCTGAGAATTATAGAATCTACAAGGCCAAAATGAAAGCGTTTAATGATAAAAATATCCTTTGGAAAACCAAGTCAACAAGTTTACTTGTATGATTCTAGATTACACAAGCATCCAGGCAAAATTCGTTCTAGGTGGACCGACCCTTTTGTAGTGAAGCATGTTTTTGAAAATGGGGCAGTAGAAATAGAGGATCCTAGGGATGGTCAGGTATTTAAATTAAATGGTCAATGCTTAAAAATTCTTATTGATAGACAAGTTCTTGCTAGGGAAGACATTCCACTTGCAGATTGGTCTATCAACCCTGACCTTACCCCTACAGGTATTTTTTTTCTTTTCCTTTCTTTGTTTTTGTTGCTGTTTTCCTTGTTTTGTTTTGTTTTCAAGCTCATGTTGTTTTGCCATTCCTTAGGCCCTACCGGGTTGCCCACAATATACATCAGGTGTATTCTACCATTTTTAGTTGCTTTCCTTTCAATTGTGATGCTTAAACATTAAGGACAATGTTTCAATTAAGTTCGGGGTGCAAATTCCACATTTACAAATGCTTGTTAGAACTCTGAGGCACTTTTACATATACTCAATTATTTTTCATATTCTTATGAAGTGATAGCCCTTTTGCACATGAATACTCACTTGGCATCACACATACACCTTTTCACATGTGTACTTATTCTCATATATAGCTATCTTAGTGAATTCAACAAACCCATCTGGATCATTCTACTTGGGTATTCACAGGACTTTTAATGCACTCATCAAATTTTTGTGGTAAGATGGTGGTTTGATACATGCATCTAAAGAACTCTTTTGCTTAAGTCTTATGTGTGAATCTCAAAAAGGAGTGAGAGCCAATACATCCTAAAAATTGTGATAAGCTATTGATTTGTGAAATAATTACTTCTTTTCAGCATAACATTACATGGTTTATGGTGTGATGGTGGATATACTTACGATATGATGAAGGTCAACTTAAGATTAACGTTTTAGCCTTTCAAGCTAATCTTTTTAATTATAGATCCTTAGTAGCCAACTTTGAGCCAAGAAACACATATATCTTATTTTCTTCATATATCTACATCATCCATACCTCTCCAAATTGGAATGTAACCTATACACTGATTTTCCCTATTTTTTTACTTCCAAGTGCGTACTAAAAGTGAAATCTATATTTTTGAAGAATAAAAACAAAGGGAAGAACAAGATTTTTAAGTGTTCGAGTTAGCTTCAAAGGCAGGAATACAAAGGCAAGGTAGAAATTAAAAAAAAAAAGAAAGAGAAGAAGATGAGAAAAGTATTATTCGGTGAATTGCAAGGCTAAAGAGGACATCAAGTGAGGAATGTGGTTTATTGAGATTCTTAGTAAGATCCTTTAAGTATGTACTTGGAAGTTTTTGAATCCTTCCCTTCCTCCATTCTTTTCATATATAGCCTAACTTAAGCCATATTGCAATCTTTTGTTTTGATTGATTTGATTCCATAAGCTTGTGGAAAGATGGTTGAATTCTCAAATGTTAATATTTATATCATAAGATCAATGATTGATTGTTGCTTATTCATAGCTACTTAAACCTCCATGTGATTGTGTGTACACCACTTGTCAACTCCATAGAGAACCCTTGCACTAAACACTATGATACTTGTGAGTTATGGAGTTGAACCTTTTGCTTGTGATGTTCTTGATGTTACATTGTCAAGGTTAGTGGTAAGATGGTTATAGCTTGGAACACACGCACATATTCTGTGAATTGCCATAGGTGGATTGATCTTGATGGGGTAATAGATTCCTTAGATTGTTTTGATATGAGAACCTATAAAGTGTGAATTGGTGGCCTATTTTAGTGATTTTCCTTAATTGTTTTCATCTCATTTGCATAGAAATTGCTAGGGACTAGCAATAAGCAAGTTGGGGGGGGTGTGATGAGTGTACTAAAGTGCACTCTACATACTTTATAATGGACTAAAATGCTAGCAAAGTAAAGAGAAATCATAGGAATTAATTTGCATTCTTGTATTTGGTTTTCATTCACTTTGAGGTATTCATAAGCATATTTTTTTATGTCTAAACCCTGAATTTCAAGTGAGGGATGCACAAGACCAACTTCTAGCAAGCCCAACCAACTATATAAAAATCCTTTTATGCACATAAAACATAAATCCTTGAAACATAGTAAAATTCTTTATAACTTGAAAACTTAATGAAATACAATTCAAAAATCATTTATGAAACACATTAATTTAATAAAATCAATTTGAATACTTATGTGAACACATATAAATTTCCATGCATGTCATACATTCCTATGGCACGGTGGTCCATACACTATACTGTTACCTCTCACCAACGTTTTTGAAGTTACAAGCTTTCAAGGGATATGGGTAGCTTTTTTGTTATTGGCATATAACACATAGAACAAGAGGGGTAAGTCTTGAGGACTTGATGAGTGGCTTAACTATTGAAACTAGTACTTTCTTATGTACAAAAAAAAGCTTAAATAAAAAGAAGAAGAAACGTCCATATCATTATTTTAAATGTTTGCATGTTTGCACAGAAAATTTATGTTATGGTTTACTTACTAAGTTAATCCCAATTGGTATCCAAGTTCCTTTCATATTCGAATGGGTCCCATCCTTTCACCTATTCTTTGCCATTTTAATGGTTGAGTTTCCATTCGGTTCCATGATTAGGTTTTTGGTCTCATAGAGTTCAGGTATATTGTGATGAGGAATTTATTTCATACATTTTCTTAGCCTTAATTACTTTGTTATAGAGTGTTTTATATGTTTTAAGCTCATTTGTCTAGAATTTCATATTTTTACATATATTTAATCCTTCGGAATTCTTGATATTTTGCAAGTGTTGAATTGTGGTTGCAGGATGAAATGAGATTAATTTGAAGAAGCATAACTTGGAATAGACTTAGAGAAGAAATTCATGTTGAACTGGTCAAGCAACCCCATTGTCTAAGTTTTGCGTCATAACTGACGCTACAGACCTCGGTTTTAGTTGTTTTTTTTTTGGCTTGTTAGGAAGTTAAGACAAAGTCCTACAACTTTTATGAAGACCTTAAAAACCAGTTCTGCTGTTTTGAAGTCCTAATGTAGAAAAAACAGAAGTAGCAACTATCTAGAAACATATTTTTAGCCCAGACCTTGTGTTGGTTTTTAGGTTGTATATAGAGTTATAAAAGTCCAAAATATGATGTTTTGATACTCCAAAGTGTTAGAGAACATAACACTACAACGTCCATTAGTTGAAGCCAGAGTGCCAACATGAGGTGCTAGAGCTGTGATGCCCAAGGACCGGAGAGTCCAGAGCCATAGCGCTTACTCCTTCAAGCCGCGGTGCTAGTAGCTAATTTTTAGGGAAGTATCTAGTCCTCCAAGCCATGGCTCTGGGAAGTTTTCTTCTAGGATTACAATTTAGAACCCACTTGGAGTCTTGAATTGATTTGAGTGTCAATAAATTTCAGTGTTTATCTCCAATTACTTCCTCTATTATGTGTTTACTGCTTTTAATCTATTGACCATAGATTATATTGATTTTGGGAACCCTAGATACTTTGGAAAAGGGATTTGGGGTTTTGCCATGAATTGAGGGAAGTGATCATTTAGCGAAAGCAGGATAGATATATACCTTTGCAATATAGGCTAATTCTAATTAGGGGTATTTCCATTTAACTATATGATTCATATTGCTTACTTGTTTATTGGTTAGAGAAAGAAACATGATCTTATATGCTTGGCTCATACTTTGTTTTCAAAACATAATTATGTTTGAATGAGACAAATACTTTCAAGTTTTAGTTCAGTGATTTCAAAAAGAGATTTTTTGTCGATGTCTAGATTTGGCTTTATGTATATGTATCATAGTTGTTTATGTCAGAGTTGTTAAAGTGAGTTGGCCTCACCAAGTTGGCGTAACCTGCCATGCAAAAAGGGTGGGTTGAGGCAGGAAAATTATCTTGCCATTTTAGCTGGCTGAGGGCGAGCTGACCCTTTTTTTTAGGGCCATCACCATTTTCTTACTGATTAATTTACTTTCTCTATTCCTAATGCTTGGTATGGTTTATTTTTTAAATTCTTATTAGACTTGGTCATCACCATTTAAATCCATTTCACATACTATGTAGAATCTAGTATGGCTTTGGACTTGTAATATATTCCTATCATTACTTTAGGTTCTATGGATAAAAGTAAAATAAGTGAATAACTAATTCATTTCCTTAAATGATTTTTTTTAATTTCATTAATAGATTGGATACAACTTATAGATATTCAGTACTACACAATTGTTCTAAATTCCTCCGAGAGGATTTGCCATTTTTCATAATGAAATGTTTGATTTTTGGTGATGAATGAAAGTGGTATGAGATATTTATTAAAGATATTAAAAGGTTGAAATGTAAATAACTCCTTGATATTTTGATAAATAATCTCTTATGCTTTAATTTTGATCAATTAAAAGAAATTTGATTCAAGTGTATTCTTTTTTTTTTTTTATGAAAGTATGTTCTTAAACATTCATTTAAATTTAAATTTGTGTAGTTTTAGTCAATATTGAAATTAACTAAAATTCATATAATAGACTCTATATACTAGATTCTACTTCTAAGCTTATGTTTTTAGTAAAATGGATACAAGAACAAACTCAGTTAATACACTTTTTATTTAGTAAAATGATAAAAAAATTTCCATTTATTTAATAATGGTATTAATATATGTTAAAAATAATTATTTAATTATTTATTTTTTGAATGGTTGGCAGGTGGGTTGGGTTAAGACTTTGCCAACTCGCCCACCCTGACAGCCCTAATTTATATGCCTGTGTTTTTACTTAACAATGGGTAGCTTGTTCATTCAATGAGTCTATGTGACCCATCCCATCCCTTCCGTTGTCTATTTCTTTTTAAATACTAATCGAGATTAGATACCAGCTCTTATTGGGCAGTGGCCAGCTATAGATAGAGTAGACTTGGTAAGCTTACATTCTAGATGGGTGACATTAAAGACACATAGATGGTGGCCAGAAGACCTGTATAGTTAGCATACATGCATGTTGTTTTTGTGTCTAGAATATTTTGAATATTTATATATTTATTTTGAATATGGGTTTCACACTGTTCCTTGTGTACCCCTTTTTGGAATATAGCTTATGGTTATAAATGTTGAAACACTTGGGTTAATGTTTTGTTTTTCTTTCATGATGAATGATTTCCAAACAGAACATGGTTTATAAGTTTGAGTCATAATTGCATGAGTTGAGTTTTACACTAGTAGGAAAAGGGTTCCAAGGAGATTCTTAACCTATGCCGATCATGAAATTGTGAAGGGTCATGAAACTTTTCTTTTGAATAACCTGTGGTCTAGTATTGTCTATGGCCAAAGAAAGGCAAATTAGTTTAGTATTTATACTTGGCATGTCAATAAGAAACTAGGCAAAGACGTTAGTATTCTTCTTCAAGAATTCAATAAGCTTATTTTTAAGGTCGACTAGTAACAGCGACACAACTCAAACCTATTTTTCATCTTTAAGAACTTATATTCAGATGGCCTCTAATTCTTCACTAGGCTTTAGCTTGGCCCCTGCTATCTTGTCTCTTAGGTCTAAAAGCTCGATCGGCATTCATCATATAGCATGCCTGAATGGCCCAAGTCTAGTATAGTTCTTAACCTTTCTTGCCCTATTCTTTAATGGATTTTCTCTGTATACATTTAGTAATCTTCACTTATGTGTAGAGTTATCTTTAGACTGGCTGCATAACAACTGTGAGCCATTTTCCTGTCAGCTCTGACCTCTCCAATCCAACTTCTAGAGGAAACTTCATTTGTAGCTAGACTATTAATATTACAACTTGGACACAATTGAGATTTAGTCTTCCTATAATGGAATTATATGCCAAAGGCACTACTACTACAAGAAAAGTGACCTACACATTCTTTATATATGGCTTTGTACCCATTATGATTCTCATAGATGGATAGTATCTTTAGGCTTCTTCAAAGTAGCCAATCAGGGTCCCAAAAAATGGCTTAAGATCTTTATCTTTGTACCATAGCTATTTAACGGTGTTGCAGCAGAGGATGTCATATGGTTTTCCTTAAATAACTAAAATCCTTCACATCGTATTTGGAAACCATTATTGTGATGACTATTGGATCATCGTGGTCTAGATTGGGTTATCTCATGTCTTTATCAGTAAATACAATTGGAGGGTAATGAGTGCTTTCTCTTCTATATTAATGGTGTGTTCCCAAATGAGATACTTCAAACCTCGACAACAAAACCAAAATCTAATGTGTTCCTAAATGAGAACACACAAATATAAACATATCCTTGTAGTATAGTGGTGAGTATTTTTGTAAAGGTGAGCAAGGGTCGTTCTTCTGCAGAGGATTGGGTTTAGTTGATAAGTTACTAATAAAATGAAAGAATCAATGACTGAAATATATAAAGGGGGTTTTGAAAATAAGAAACTAAAGATAAAATAAGAAATAAAATAAACAACAAAAAATAAGAATAAGGTGAGAGACTTGGCTAAGAACCCACTTTTTTCATTGGATAGTGGCCAATGATCATAGATAATTACTCATTATGATTACAAACTTAATAATGCTCCCAGTTTCCTATCCTGACTACTAATCGTAAATAATAGGCTCTGCTGTCCCAATCTTTTCTTAATTTATCAATAAATAGAAGAACTCTCCCTACTTACTCCCTATTCATTGAACAACCTCGAAAACACTCTCTAGATTTAATCCAATAAAAGCATTAATATGAGAAATATAGGTTAATCTAGGCAAAATTCTCAAACGCTTGGATTATTTAACCTATGTTATGCTTCACTTCATAGTTCTCAAGGACTTGTCCATCCACAATCACTATAAAGTGCTACTTGCGAACAAGAAAATCAAACGATTACATATTCAAATCCCCTATTCTAGCATTAGAAGATTACTTCGCTTATTTAGTAGGCCTCCCAAACAAAACCAAGCAATAATCATGAACAAATCAAGTAGAAGAACATAAACAATCATTTAAGAAGAGTTGAAAGATATTATCAAAGGATATAATTACAAAGTTATGTCCAAAACATTGAGTTCACCCTCAACCAAGGGATTTAGCTAATTATCATTAGAAAATGATCCAATATACAATCCAAATCCATTATCAACACAAAAAGAAATAAGGAGGAAGGGAAAAGAGAAAGATAAGACTCCTTGAAGATCTCCACGCTGATCAATCTTTGCATCCACCCCTTGAAGCTCCCATTTACTTCTCCTCTTCTCTTTTATGGTTTCTCTCTAATTTTCCCTAAGCAAAACTTGTGTAAATAAGATGTGAGAATTCTTTTTAAAGTGAAAGACGAGTACGGGCATTGAGGTTTTAGCGTTTAGGGGCTGCAGCGCCTAACCCTAATTTCCAATTTAGGAATTTTCATCCTAGGGCGCTGTAGCTAGGGCATGTTGGTGCTGCGGTAGCAGCTACCTTCATGGTGGCTCGATCTTTTTGACTTTTGGGCACTGCAGCATTATATCATAGCACTTGGGAGCTAATTTCTCGAGTTTAGGAGCATTTTTCTTCACTTTTGGTCTTGGCTTGCCTCTAGATTGCTCCAAACCTTGTCTAACTTGCATCACTTCACTCATAATTAACTTTTCACCTCAAAAACACCTACAAAACATAAAACAAAGCTAAGAGCACAAGATATTTAAGAACAAAGCAAGTAAATGTAAGAGAATTCACTATGAAAACATGACAAATTATGCACCTATCCATTAACCTAGGGGAAGGCAGTCTAATTTCATGAATAAACTCTTTTTGTTTTTTGTAAACTAGATCAAGTAAGTTCTTCCACTAGTTCTCTTAATATGATATTGATCACCACAGAGAGTTATTCATAATCTTTTAGCTTAGTTATTGTTAACTTGCCCTCTACTTGATATATTCTTTATACCATGGCTTGTTGTCAAGGATATTTCTAAAGGTTCCCTCTTTTGATCAAGTACTTTTCAATTTCATCTTTAAGATTGATGCAATCTTCAGTTTCATACCCGTGATCTTTATGGAATCGGCAATATTTTTGTGTGTTCATAGAGCCTTTTCTATCCTTGAGAGGTGGGAAGAGAACCATTTTAACATTATAAATCTTATTCAGAATCTGGGCCCAAGATCTAGTCAGTGGTACATAAGTATGAAATTTCACTCGACAAGGAGTACGAGCTTTAACCTTTCCTTTTTATCTTTGATCGCTATCTTGATTGAGTTACTTTTCATTTTCTCTTCTCGCTTCCTCTTCCTTGCTCTTTTTACTAGGTACATCTCCATGCTAATGTGCTTGGCAAATCTAGCAAATAGGTTAACCAAAGTTTTTAGTAGTTTTCTATCAAGAGATTTAGAGAATAGCCCCAACTTTATCCTAGTTGTGATAGCATGAACAATCACACCATCATTCATATCTTTAATTGCTTCATATTTCTGTTGTAAAAGATTCACCATTGATACAGTGGTCCTCTTGAAAGTGTTGCTTATGCCAAAGTGACTTACAAAAAAACCTACCAGATTTTGAAAACAAAAAATGACAAATTAAGAGGAAGAGACGAATATCGTATAGATTTTCAGGCAGTAAAAGGTGTATTCTAACTTATATTGATCTCAGATCAAAACAAAGCCATATATATAAAGCTTTGGTATAGGAAAAGCAATAGGTAAAATACATGGGCTATCACAATAAATTATCAGAGGACTTCACGAATAAGGCATGCTGTTTGTTGATCGTTGAGTAGGTGGGCAAGGGTTAACTTCATGAAAGGAGACAAAGAGCTCCAGCAGGTAACGCCAACAAGGGGAGCACTAGGGGCTAGTGAGGAGCCTAGGCACCAAGGTGAAAGGGGCAAGATGTGGCAGTATTTTAACACTCCTTCTCAAGTTGGAGTGTGAAGGTCATAACACCCAACTTGGCAACTAAAAAGGTAAAATAATCTTGGCCAAGGGCCTTAGTGAATACATTTGCCAATTTGGCATCTGTCCAAATCTTGGTTGGAGTAATTTCTTGTGAATGATCTCGTTTTCTAATGAAGTGGTTGTCTATTTTAACATGTTTGGTTATTTCATGGAAAACTGGATTGGCAGGGATCAGTTTGTGGAGGGCCTGAAAATGTATTAATAGCCATCTCAACCACAACAACTTACTGGTGGTTGCAACCATAGCTCTGTACTCAGCCTTAGCAAAGGACTTTGCTACCATGGATTATTTGCCAAGAGACTGGAGATCCACCTAATATAAAGAAATACCATATGTATGATCTTTGGGTTGTTAGGCAGCCACCCCTATCTACATCACAATATGATTACAGAGTCAAATTCCCTATGCTTAAGTAAGTGTCACAACCTAATTTTAGGTACGTAACCGGCGTAGGAAACCACCTTTTCGTGATATCCTACCAGCCTAAGAAGTATGCTCCTTGACTCACAACTTAATTAAATTGCAACCATTTAACAGGATAAAATAACTTTTGGAAATTCATAAAAAATTTGACATAACCTCCACTGAAATATTGGCTATTCTAGAGTACAAACAGACCCACCAAACAAACCCCACGACCTCCTTGGCCTAACAAATGATTCTATACAAATAAGAAAGCTACATGCTACAATTTATGCCATTACAACACAACATCACAATAACAACATATGTATTCCAACTATCCACGACATCCATTGTTGCTATATTTTCTCCTTAAGAGAGCTTGATAAATTTAAGTAAAACTCATGCGAAAATGAGTCATAATACCTTTAAACAACACGATTGCTAAATCTACATGCCTCAGAGTAATATTATATAAATCATAACCATTAAATACTAAGATTTTGCTGTGCCAAACAAACTACATAAATAGATAAATTAGTAAATAACTATATCAACAATAAAATTATTAAAACTATAAACTATAACTCCCTAAATTTATCGATAATCACTTTCGAAAGAATAACTTTACTTACATCGCACTAGGACCCAACAAAGTTCTATGGAAGAACCCAAACTGAGAACCAAATCTTCCATCTCCAACACCGGTTCACCCAGAGATGAAGCCCAAGCTCTCACTTTCGGGATCCACTCATTGAATGGACTTTCGGGACACACTCACAAGAAGAAAACTCTTTTGGGACACACTGAACTAGGGAGTTGAAGACTAATGGTTCTACACTCAGCCTCTGGGACACACTAAATCGAAGGGTGGATGAAGTACTAAATCCTCTACCAGGACACACTCAACCGGCAAAGGTTGCGACATAGGTGCACTTAATGATTCTATCACAGCCTTACCACGGATCTCAGCATTCAACTTTCCTAATACCTTTCAAATTCTCTTTCTATGATTCATACAAATTCCATAATAATATCTCAAATGAACTTTCACCTTTAGAATATCACCGAATACCATTTTCCACAAATTATATCAATAAGAATAAATGTGTATTTCATAAAAGCATAGCATTTTGCCTCATTCCAAATAGCATATAACACTTTCACATAAAAATAATATTTAATAATCATCAAATAGTCATAAACATCATAAAAAAATATACTAGTATCCAAAGGTAAGTAGATATCCACTCACCTTGGTAACTTTGAAAGCTTATCCAAGTGAATTGAACTATTTTCTTTAAATTCAACCAAACTCCAAATATGGTGTGGATGCCAAACTTAAAGGAAGTAACACAACATAAGAAAAATACATCAAAATATTAATGAGCACTTATATAGCAATGTAACATTTTGTAGTTTTGTTTACATTATGCCAGTTAGTTAAATTATAACTATAACTAGATTGAAAATATGTATATATAGAGTAAGATATTCTCTTTTCCCCAATTAAACTACTCAGCAAGAACCTAGATCGTGGTTAATAATAAATTTAGTCATCAAATGTAATAGTAGTTTAAGGAACAAAAATCTCTTTCCAACATTTCATCAAACAGTTTATAAGCATTATATAATTCAAGTTAAAAATATCCTAATGCATTCAAAGGAAGCCCAAAAATTTAAAGTCTAAACTAGCATGAACATTATACTTGGATGAAGCCAAAACTAGAATATACACAATGCCTAAAAAAGAATAAGAAAGTAACACGACAAACCGAGTTAGCAAAGACCATATCAAAATTTTGAATTTATTACTCTTGCTAATCAAAATTTTAGTGAGGGATCCAAATGAGAATCTTACCAAAACATTTACAAGGGAAGACCCTTATTGCTGATTTTCTTGAAATTCTTTTAAGGAGGGAACAAAAAACTTTGCCAGCGAAAACTCTTTAAGGAGCAAGACACCTGACAGTGGCTTCAGAAGCACTCAATTGAGTTTTTAGGCTTATGTATTGAACGATTCCACAATAGGGAAAAGAAACAAGGCTAAAGGCAAAATCAACTTGGTACAAGATCCTCAATTAATTGGCCATGAAGCAAATGAATTTAGTAGAAATAGACGCTGACGAGGTGAAGCTAATGAAGTTGAAATTATGCTTTGTTTCTCAGCAAAGTATCACGCTACAGACTGTATGAGAACAGTTTGGTTTCTACTGGAATCCAGTTAAAGGGAAAACAAGATCAAGAGGGGAAAGAGAGACAATCCTCTTGAAATCTCAATGAAGACCAAAGAAAGGAAATTAGGGGGAGAAAGAAAGCTTCTCTGGTAAGCATAAAAAAATGGGTGGTCGAAAATAAATTTCTATAGGGATCTTAAAATATTTCTTCCCTTTTTACCACTTTACCTATTACTTTCTTCCTAAATTATCTACAACAAATATATTATTCAGAAAGATTTCATGAAAACGCATATTATAATAAGAGGATGCCTTATCCTGGGGCTTTCTTCAGGTATCGTATAACCTTTTCCGCTACAGTCATGTGTTCTTATTTAGGAGTGCTGAAAAATTAACTATGCACATTTACTGTATCTTGCTGCATCCATGGCTTGTCCACTACTATTTGACCAAAGATCATGATTTTGTTCCATCAGAGATGTACAAGGATGGCAGGCTTACATACCACTTTCTTCAAGGATGTCCAAAGCGTACTTTTGTTGACTAAGGACCATGCCTTGGGATGATCTTAGCAACTTCTATCCCTAAAAAGTATTTCAACGAGCCAAGGTCCTTATGCTGAACTTGGCATTGAGGTGCTGCTTGACATCCTGTATATGTTTCTTGCTGTTACTTACAAGTATAAAATCATTAACATAAATTAAAGCTGCAATGAACAAATTTTCTTCCTTGTAGGCGAATAATGAGTGATCTTCTTTGGACTATTTAAACACAATATCAAGTAAGGCATAAGTGAATTTGTGATACTAGTTCCATGAGGCTTGCTAAAGATAATATAGGGATTTGCTTAACTAGAAAACTCGCATCTCCCCTTGTATGGCAAAGCCCTATGGTATGCGCATGTACACTTTCTCATCTAAATCCCCATGTAAAAAAGCATTATTCACATTAAGCTGGTGAACATTCCAAGAATATTGTACCGTAACAATGAGAAGACATCTAATAGTAGCTAGCTTAGCCACAGGTGCAAAGGCTTCATGAAAGTTAACCCCTTCACTTAAGTGAATCCTTTGGTTATGAGCCAAGCTTTATGTCTCTCAATTTTCCCTTCTGGTTTGTATTTTTCTTGTACTCCCATTTCAAGTTTATGGCCCTTTTCTTGGTGGCAGTGCTTCTGAGGACCAAATGCCATTCTGTTCCAAGGCATCTACCTTTCTACATTGCCAGTTGGCAACAATTATGTTTAACAGCTTAGGAAAATCTCTTAGGTTCATCATGGCAGGTGACAACTGCTAGGAAAGCCTTATGTATAGGAGAGAAGTTTTGGTAAAAGATGTGATGCAACAAAGGATAAATGACATTGCTGCCTTTAAGTGAATTTATTGAAGGAGGAAGGGTTACCTCAAAGTCATCAAGGTATTTGGGCCTCTGTCTAATGTGTTGCACTTGCTGGATTTCATGGGGAGCAAAGACATTGAGCTCTGCAGATTGCAATTATTGTGCTCTGTGGGGATCTGAGGCATTAGGTTTAAGGCCTTGATGCTTAATTGGGTATGTGTGAGAAACTTCACTTGGTGGGTTACTATTGTTAAAAGAGGCCGCCACATTGGGTTCATGGGTGCTAGCATGATTTAGGCCTTCATTTATACTCTGGTCTAGGTTTGCATGTTCCCCTACTATTGCGGAGTTATCCAGGCCTTCCCAAATAATTAATGGAATTTGGGTTTAGCTGGGCCATCTTTATTTTCATGGTGAATTTGGGTTTAGCTAGGGTTAGCCCATGACTCATTATTGTTTGGTTGAGGGGAGCTGAGCTATATTCATTCTCCTAGTGGTCCTACACTGAGCTGGGCTCGTGGCCTATTACTAGGTCATGAAACAGAGATCTCTCACTGGTTCCATGGCTATCCCGAGTCCTTCATAGATGGTATGTCTGGGACCTTTTGTTTAAAGGGAAATATCTCCTCAAAAAAAGTTATATCCCTTGATATATAAAATACATTTTTCTCAATGTTGGTACGCTTAGTATCTCTGCCCACTAGGATATCCCACAAATATACACGGTCTTTCCCTTTCGCCAAACATGTCTTTCCCTTTGCTATTATTGTGGGCATATGTTAAACAGCCAAAAACTTTCAAGATATCATAAGGCTTCGCTCCCATTAAGACCTCATATGGTGTAATTGCTTAGAAGGCAATCTGTTGATCAAGTACACAAAAATAAGCATGCATTCACCATATAATTTAATTGGTAAATTTGCTTGGAATCTTAAGGCACGTGCTACTCCTAGAATATGTATGTGCTCTCTCTCCATTACTCCATTTTACTGAGGTGTGTAACTACAAGAAGTTTGTAACATTATGCCACTCCTTATAATACTTAAGCATCTGACTAGACTGAAATTATGCTCCATTGTCTGTTCTTATTTGCTTAATTCTTTTTTCAAATTGTGTCTCAATCATATTGCAAAACATGGGTAAGTAACAGGAAACTTCATATTTATACTTTATCAAATAAAACCAAACACCCCTACGATATTCAAAATGGAGAGAAAATAATGAGCTCTCATTGATGATGGGTTCTATATGGTCCCCAAATGTCACAGTGAATAAGGTTAAAAATATAGGCAGATTTCATGGAATTAATAACAAAAGGAAATATGGTTTGTTTATCCTTCATACAAGGTTCAGAATAAGAATCAAAACCATCTTTAACAGTGCTAGATGTAAGCTTAATTTGCCCAACTTTCACGTCAGCAAATGTCTCCAAGTCTTTTATGCCAGAGTTCAAAACTTTTCACCCTGTCAAATACCATTGCAACTCCTCCTTCCTTCATGGGTTAAAGGTAGTAGAGACCATTATTCTGCCTTCCCATTTTAATCATACTCTTCGAAGCTAAGTCCCACATCACACATAAATTCATAAAGAATGTCAAGGCATAATTAAAATATTTAGTCAACCTGCTAACTGAGAGCAGATTGCATGTGAAATTCGGGATGCTTAGCACATGCTTCAAATCCATTCCATTGGGGAGATGGGTTCTCCCAAAGGCTTTAATTGGAACAGTCTCCCTATTTGGTATATTGACTGGTGGCCCAATAATTTTCTCCTTTTCTTGCAATAAAGTATCATCATAGGTGATGTGTTATGCAGCTTCTGAATCAATTATCCATGATTTTCTATGGTCAGTCTTACTGCCATGTTTGCAGCAGGGGTTATGGTTTGGCTGGCTGAACTGGATGACTCTCCCTCAATTTTTTGGCTTATTCTAACAATAGGGCAACTGTCACCTTCAACTGTAATAATTTGGCCAATTGGATATGACTTATTCCAACAATAAGGCAACTGTCACCTTCAACTTGGGCTGCTTTGGGTGGTGGCCTTTGTTCATAGCTTCTATCTCTCCTTCCATTTTCGTGTGTTTCTTTTCTCCAATTTGGTGGGTAACCAATGATCTCAAAGCATTGGTCCTGTGTATGCTCGAGCTTCCCATAGTGGTTACATGTTGTCCTTTCTCCTTTCCTATTTCGTCGTTCATCAGGTTTGTCACCATCTCCACGCTTAAACCGAGTTTGAAGCACCGTCGCCTCAAAGATGGGTCTTCGGCCACATGAAATTTCTCTATGTTGCTTGTCTTTCGACACCATGTGATAGGCCCTGCTAAGTGCGGGCATCGGCTGTGAGCTCAAAATTTGGATTTTGATGGTTTCGAAGACACAGTCGAGGCCCAGCAAGTTGTTGAGCTTTTCTTCCTCCCTTATCTCAGCAACCTCTTTTCTGGTAGAGGAGGTGCATCTCGACGTTGGCGATATCAACTCCAGGTCATCCTAAAGACTCCGAAGCTAGGCGTAGTAGGAGCTCACAAACATCTTGTCTTGTCCGAGTAGGCCGAGGGATTGCTGGATCTCATAGACTCTCGGGGCATACCCCTTTTCGAAACATTATTCCAGATCAACTTAGGTTTCATGGGCTATCTTTGCTTATCTGATGCTGCATCTTATTTATGTTTCCATGTTGTTCTTTAGCTAACTAATCACCATGGCATTGTAGCTCTTCGAATGTTCCAAGTCTGGTGAGTCTGTCAATGGCACGGGCATAGTGCTGTTCACGAAGTAGAATTTTTGTTTAGCTAGGAGGGTGTTGGTCATACCAATGATCCATTTGCTATAGTTGCCATCATGGAGAGGCTCCTTCACATAGCTTTGCATGGGGTTGTATGAAGCATGGATGAAGTATGGGGACATCACGTCCATAATCCTGTTTTGGCTTACGATCCCAACGCTCTCCATGACCTCTTCTCTCTATTCACTCTAGTTCGACATCGTGTAGGCAAGAGAACAAGGGACAAAGGTTGAGGATTAAGGTCGCTCTAATATCATGTAGATTTTCAGGGAGAAAAATGTATATTCTCACTTGTTTTGATCTCGGCTCAAAACAAAGCAATATATACGAAGCTTTGGTATAGGATAAGCAATAATTAAAATAGGGGCTATGGTTGTACATTAGTAGAGGAAGAAAAAGGAGCTAAGCTAATAAAGGAAATATGCAAAGCAGTTTTATGTGCAGACTATAAAATAGAAAGTGACAGTGTAAAGAATAAGGCATGCTAGCCGTTTACTCTCTGAGTAGGTGAGCATGGGTGGATTTCACGAGAAGAGAGAGAGAGCTCTAGCAGGTAACGCCAACAAAGGGTCATTAGGGGCCAATGAGGAGCCTAGGCACCAAGCTGAAAGGGAAAGGATGTGGCAGTACTTTAACATATCTATTATAAACCTGCTCTCTTTAGTGTGGATGGGAAAGATCTGTATAGCATATCATTGTTAACTCCCGTAACCATTATAGCAGATAAGAAGTCGTCCAAGTGCTCTTGTCGATCCAAAGTTCCATCTTATTGCTCTATGTTAGTTGCACTTAGAAAGAATCAAGAAATTCCCCTAGGAGCAAAAGGATTATGAACATGATATGTTCCTCCTAGAGACTATAAAGGTCTGCCAAGAGGAAATTGAAATCACCGATATTATTAGCGTCATATCCTTGCATCTCTGGCCTATTCATTTTATTGCCAAAAAAAAAAGGACGTACAAAATTGAAATTAAAAAGAGCTATAGGAGGAAAAACTTCCTGAGGATTAATAGGGAAGAATAGTTGTGTTAGAGATTTCGGAGGCAAATGAGAATTATTATGCTGTGGTGCTTCAATATGCACTTGTGCTTGATTAAAAAATTAAGATTGTTGCCTATGATTTTTGAGGATCTCCTCCTACAAACGTTCCATTTGGATTCGATGCTGCTTAGTTAGGCGCATGTGAGCTTCTCTGAAATCATGTAGCCCTTCACGAAGGATATGAAATTCATGATCATTCTAATCTTGACTATCTTGAGGAAGAGGTATGAAATCTTCTCCATTGTTTCTTTCATCATTTCTATCTCTTCTGCAAGAGTCATCTCCAATTTTATTGTGCCGAGAAGCCTCCTCTTCATGTAGATATTCAATAAACTTTCAGCGATCCTCCACAGGGACTTGCCTATCCTCACCAGTGATCCTATCTTGAGGAAGGTTTACATTGGAAGTCAAATGAGTAATTCTTCTCATCTTCAAGAAAATTTCATAGGGAAATAATGGAAAGCAAAGTTTCAACTGCTAGAAAAGTCCAATTCCTCACAAATAACGCCAAAATGGTATTAGCTTTTAGGCCAAACACCTGAGCATGATCTTCACGTGCTAGGAACAAAGCTTGAGAATAGCTTCAATGGCGAATTTGCTTAGGGAAAAAGGTCAGCACCTAGACGAAATGATAGCTTTGTCAAGGATTCTAACGGTCAAGATAGAGGAAGCGATGGCTATAAAGAGTATAGAGGAGAATTCAAAGAATTAGTAGCTCTAGAATATCACAAAGTGAGTAATGAAGTCAAGTTATCTAGAATTGACAAACAAACTATGTTTAAATAGAGATAAGAGGCGTTGAAAGATTTGAGAGTAGTTGGTCAATTGGCAAGTCTAGGTAGGATCTAGCTTGTCTGCTAGATAACTGTATCTTGGCCAACTACTGAGGTACTTAGAAAGGTTCATTATAGATTACTAGTATCATGACACACACTACTGTATATGTCAATTCACATTCTAAACAAAAGATTGATTATTGAAAAATTTTAAAATTTTAATTATCCATTATTCTATTATTCCTTAAAAATAAGGGGAAAAAAAATACAATTGAAGTTATAGTTATTGATAGAGTGGAGGGACAGTATAAGAATAAAAATTTAGTTAGTGAAAACAGACGAACAATTATTAATAGAGTGGAGAGACAATATAAGAATAGAAATTTGGTATGTTAGTATAAAACTCCAAAACCATATATATTAGTATAGATATATCATCAATTATTTATTTATTATATTATTTATTCATTTTTCTTCTTATATATATATATATACATGGCAATAACGACAAGATATTGGAGCACCGAATACTCTGGACCAGATAATCTCTTAAACTGCAATGGAGATATAAGAAAGATAACTATTTAAAATACTAACGCTACAACGACCTTACACGACATATTATGACATTCAATTAAATAAAAGCATATATTTGCATGAAAACTATCTTATTCTTTTTAATGAAGAAATATGTACGGAAATTGTCTTACATTACAGAACGCTAGCTTATTTTCAACGACAGAAAAACTCAAAATAACAATTAAAAATATAACGCATACAATCATCTCCCCGTCACTGAGCATCACTGATTATGATACCACAATTATATCACATTAGTTATAGCCGTAACCATACTTTATATTTTATAAATCCATTTGTACTATATTTACGAAATCAATATATAATTTAAATTTTTTTATTTGTTTAGAAAAAATTTAAATCAATGTTTTGATCCTCTAATTAAAGATATCATAAGTCTCTAAAGTTAAACCTTCTTAGTTTAGTCATTTAGAAAATTTTATTTCAATCTTGTCATTCTGTTAATTTGTTGAACCAGAAGAAATTATTAAAATGTACAAAAACTATGGTAGAAACAAGTGCAAGAGACTTACAAACTTGGCGTAAAATCAGAATGCATACTCAATTGACTTTTATCGCCTAAAAAATATTAAATTATTTATTTCAATAATTTAAGAGAGTTTATATAGAAGTATGTAAAAAAATAAGATATTTTGTGTGAAAAACTAAGAATTTTTTTTTACTAATTAATTAAATAATATTTTATATGATGCGTATAAAATCTATGCGATTATTAGTCACTTTTGCGTGAAACCAGAATGTATACCCAACTAGCATTAAACTTTGTCATCTAAAAAATATTAAATTATCAATTTCAATAATTCAAGAAGGTTTAAATGGAAGTCTGTAAAAACTTAAGGTTTTTTGTGTGAAGAAAACAAAGAATTTTTCATTTAATAATGAATTAAAGGAATTTTATCTTACCATGTTATATATACATATAAAATCTGTGCTATTATTAGACACTTATAATGGCGAGTTTGGTGTGTTGTATAAAGTCTTATTATATAAGTTTATACAATATAATTTCAAACATATATATGTATTAAAAGAGACAGATGAACCTGAAAAGAAATGAGTTATTTCAAACAAATGCTTAAAAGTTTTAAAAAACATGTATATAATATAAAATTTTAAAATAAAAATAGAATAATTATATTATAATATATATTCTTAAAAAAATACAAAAATAAATTAGCTGATTAAAAAATCTAGTGATCAAATTAAAATTTGAATAAATTAAGAATAAAAATAGCAGTATATAAATAAATAAGTTACTGTAATTTAATTAAATTGGTATAATTGAGATATTTTCATAAAAATAAATAATTATTTTATATATATATATATATATATGTGTGTGTGTGTGTGTATATGTATATGTATGTATGTTTTGTTGACTTTGATATAATTTTTACTTACAAATATATTTTTTCGAAGAAATTACAAAAAGAAAAAATTATAGAGAATGGTTATTAAAAATATTGGTTAAATTTTTTTAATTTAAAATATTTAAAATATATCACAGTATACTTTTATTTTAATTAGAGGGATATTAGTTTCTTTTTATCTTATAATATCTTATACAATTGAAACTCAATCACATGATTGAATAACAGTCCAACTTGCTATACAGTCACACCAAACATTGTATTATATACTTTTACTATAAAATCTTATCCCTAAGGCCTTATCATATATTACATTATTAGGCATTATCCTATACGTTGTACCAAATTGAGGCCTTAGCGTAAAATCAGAATGTATACCCAACATAGCATTGAACTTTATCATTTAAAAAATATCAAATTATTAATTTTAATAATTTATGGGAGTTTTCATGAAAGTGTGTAAAACATTAAGATTTTTTTTGTGCGAAGAAAACTATGAATTTTTTATTTACTAATTAATATTTAAAGAATTTTTTATGTTATTATTGATGTATATAAAATCTGTGCTATTACTAAACGTTTGGCATAAAATTAAAATGTATTTCCAACTTTTATATAGTATTAGATAGATTCCTTCAATTATAATATCAGTAAGGCTTTATGTAAATGATAACAATAGTATGCTTTTATTTTTGCTTTATTTAAAATTTAAACCAGAGTATTATATCGTATGAAATTCAAGGAGTTACTTGGGTATATATATAATTCATGATTATTCTGGGATCTAAATTCTCTGTTTGTGATATTCGCCAACTTGATAAGTGCCTTGGATTAAAAAATTCAGGGAAAGAGAACAAGACATATTGAATGATGTCAGAAATGAAGCATACAGATGTAGACTGCATGTGGCACATATATAAAAGGAAGCAACTCAGCCTTACCTGTTAATCAAGAACTTTCTGAAGTTGAAATGGATTTTTTCTTTCAACCCGTTTTGCTTTTGATTATCTTGATTGTCTCAAGCCTTTTTATGCACCAAAGGAAACTTCGTGGCCCTAAAAACCTTCCCCCAGGTAGTTATGGATGGCCTCTAGTGGGTGAATCTTACCAATTCTTGTTTAAGAAGCTTGATCAATTTCTTGAAGAGAGGAAGAGAATGTACTCCCCAGATGTCTTTAAGACAAACTTACTGGGGGAACCAACTGTGGTTCTATGTGGTCCGGGCGCAAACAAATTTATCTCTATAAATGAGCCAAAGCTTGTCAAAGTTTGGTATTTAAAAACCCAGCACAGATTATTCAATCTACCTGAGGCCAAGAGTCAGCCCCCTCACTCAGTTATTCCTAAAAAAGAGGCAGCAGCCCCAGTGAAAATATTGGGGTTTCTCAAACCAGAAGGACTTATGAGGTACATGAGAAGGATTAATTCAATAACAGAGCAACATTTCAGGATACATTGGGAAGGCCAAAAAGAAGTAGAGGTCTATCCATTGGTCAAGAGCTTTTCGTTGAGTCTGGTTCTTCAATTCTTTTTAGGAATTGAGGACGCTGATGCTGCAGCCAAATTTGGCAGCCAATTTGACAGCTTGTATTCTGGGATTTATTCTGTACCTGTGAATCTCCCAGGCACAACTTATCATCGCGCACTGAAGGCAGCAGCTGTAATTCGTAAAGAGATCCAGTTGATAATGAAAGAGAGGATTGATGCTTTGTCCAAGGGGCTTGTTATGGAAGACCTACTATCATATATAGTTGGAGCCGAGCAGGGTGGAAAATATGTGCCAAAAATTGAAATATGCAACATAATCATGGGACTGATCAATGCAAGCTATTCATCAGTAGCCTCTACCCTGGCTTTCATGATCAAACACATTGGACAGAGGCCCGAAATCTACCAAAGAATCGTATCTGGTGATTACCTGAAGCCTTCACTCTCTTGAATGAAACTTTTCTATGGTAATTTAAGATAACAATCATATAAAAGGATGGATTCTCCGGCCACAGGTATTCATTTAGATTAGTTGAGGTTTGATTCTGCTTTTTTGTTGTTTTTGAAATAACATTGAATTCTTTTATAAAGGTGTGTATTTACTAATTTATCCATAATTATATGGTAGGATACTAAAAAAATAAGGATAAGTTGGTATACTTACACATTCATAAGAAAGTTGGATGTCCTTTAAAAAATAATAAAGGTAGTTTATCCTTATTTACTTGGATTGATATGGTCAAAAGTTTTTTCAATCACCAATAAAGTTTTCAAATGAAAATACCAGAGTTTATGAAGACAATCTTGCATGGGTTTAATTTATATAAACTCAATCAATCAATGAGTGTCAGCACAAGTAATTTTAGTATATATGATGTAACACCTTTTGATTGGATAAGTCTATGTAGATTTAGCCCATACAAAAAAAATCTAAATTTATCAGATAAAATCTCCACTATTTTTTCCACATCATTAATATTTATTTTAAAATATTCCTACATTGTCCAGTTTTTTGTTGTGCTGAGAACTAAGTCACCAATGGTGTGAGAGACATAGTGTAAGAATAACAATTAAAGTGCAGCTTTCCTTTTTCTTCTTGGGCCAAAAGAGTATGTGTCTAGCCTTCTGCTCCTGATTTGCACCAAAATAGAAACCGAGAAGAGAATAAAAACGAGATAGAGAAATTAAAAAAATGAGATAATGAAAAAAGAATTGGAAGTATGCATATGCCTTCGCTTCCTAATATATACTATTGTTTTTCCTTTCATTTGAAGCAGAGCATGCTGAAATTGCTAGATCAAGAGGAGCTTGTATACCGATTGATTGGGACAGCATACAGAAAATGAAATACACTTGGGCAGTTGCACAGGAGACCATGAGACTCTACCCAACAGCACCAGGAGCATTCAGAGTGGCAGGAACAGACATCACCTACGCTGGTTTTACTATTCCCAAGGGCTGGAAGGTTCCTTCATTGAAATAGATAATCAACAGTTTTAATCAACAATTTGAAATTAACTAACTTCTTGATGAATCCATCTTAGTAAATTACTGTTTTAGTTATGTAAAAATTTAAAATATTTTGATTTGGTCTTTCAATTATTATTTTTTTAATTTGATCTTTCATTGTGTATTTTTGTTTTTAAAGGTACCTTTTTAAAGACTAGATTGAGAGTAAAATCATGATCACAGTGACATTTTTGAAGATAAACCAATTAAGAAAAAAAATGGAAGTTCAAATTCAGAAATTACTAATCATTTAAAGATCAAAACAGTGATTTCCTAGAAAAATTTTATAATACTAAAGTATGATATATCCGATGACGTGGTACTATAATTACCGTTAAATAAAATAGGGCATGAGCATCTATCGGTGTGTAATGTACCACGCTACTGATAAACATTAAGAATATTGTAACATTGCCATAACAATGATGTATTGTACTATGTTATCGAAAATATTATACATTTAGACTTCCCCTAATTTACCCTTTTCCTTTTTGCAGATCTTTTGGGCAATTACTTCAATCAATAAGGATCCAAAGTACTTTCCTGAGCCTGAAAAGTTTGATCCATCAAGGTTTGAAGGGAATGGTCGTGCTGCATACACGTTTATACCATTTGGTGCAGGACCAAGAACATGCCCTGGAATGGATTACACTCGCTTTGCGGTTCTCACTTTCATTCACAATCTAGCAACAAAGTTCAACTGGGAAGTTGTACTTCCAGATGAACAAATTTCTGGTGCTTTGCTCCCTGTCCCCTCACAGGGACTTCCGGTTCGCCTTCAACACCTTTAGTTTTCCACTGAGGTATATTTGAGATCATCCAGTGTAAGAAAGTCTGTTTAGTTTTGCTACTTTGACTTATTAATTCAGGTGGTCCAAGTGGGTAGAAAGGCTAAGTTCAAGTCTTCCATGAACCAATAAATGCAAATTAATGTGTTCATATAAGATTTCATATATCATCAAGACAAAAATGTGGCAACTTGTAATCTGATATCTTAAGTAATTGATGAATTGGACTCGGTTCTTCTTAAATATTTTAAGAATTTGAAAATTTTCCAGTTGCATGTTTTTTAAGATTTTCAAAAAAATAAATTGAGAAATTAGTTTATAAAATCAGTGCTTAGATTTTGTTTTTCGTTTTTTAAATTCGATCGTTATAATTCATAATCGTTATTAATTTTAAAGTTTTCCTGACATAGAAAACGAAATGTGTCAACAAATTTCATGCTTAGGTGTGTTATCTTAATTATATATTTTTAAAGAAAATTATTTATTGCCATTCAACGGGTGCTAAATTTCTGCATGATATCTCATAGACGTCATTATTTTATATGGTGCGAAAGTACTTTTCACTTTTTTTTGTTATTTTTTATAAAGAATAGTTAATCAATTATAAAAATTAATTATTATTATAATTATGACATAATAACTTTTTTCTATAATTAAATAATTTTTTTATAACGAATAATTTTTTCATAACTGAATTATCATCTTTTATAAAGCTTAAAAAAAACGATGAATAGTATTTTGATGTAGTAAATATGGTGCCCGTCTGACATCATGGAAGAATTTAATGTTTCATTGGAAGTCAATGAATAATTTTCTCTAATTTTTATTACAAAAATTAAACTTTAAGAAAACAAAAACTATAAGATGCGACGAAGAAAATGAGACGTTGCTTTCTGCAAGCGGTGATGCATCATCAGTGATGGTATTAAACTAAATTAAATATATATTTATTTAAAAATAATATTAAATTGAAAATTAAGTACAAGTGTACAACCACTTTAAGTCATATAATTATTATATAAAAAAAATTTGAAAAAATTATTTTTATTATTTTGAAAATTATTATATTGAAGAACGATATTTAATTAATTTAAAACAAAAAAGTGAAAAAAAAAAAAGAAAAACGAATAATCAATATATCCAGTGACACAATCAATTTAAATCATAATATTCATATATCCAGTGACATAATATTCTTCTCTCTACTCTATATTGGAAAACAAAATAGTGAAAAACACAGATGAATAACCATTATCAATTCATGTGCTACATTAGCCGGAAACAACTTGGGTACATAAACGAAAATACAAAAAATCATTGGATGAGCATCTTTATAATACTTTTTTTAATTTCATGTTTCATAATTTCGTCCAATGCTTTTAAAAATATTTTATGGACTAAAAAATATATATTTTATTTTAAAAGACACAATAAATATATGCATGTTTTAGTTATTTCATTTACATAACACAATAATCTAAGGCTTTCAAACCAGTTAAGTAACTTTTTAAAATTTTTTAAGAAAAAAACTTAAATGTCTTATATTTATTGGATCCATTAAATATAATAATATGTGTGTGTGTGTCTTTTTTGTACTTTTTTGTTGTATTAGTGACATTATTGAAAGCTGCATAGTTCATAATTGACTAAATATTCAACTATCGGATGCTGGACCACAAGCTTGGCAGCAAAAGCAACGATAACGATATATATGCAGAAATATTGAAGATGAATTATTTATTTTGGCATCATTTGTAGTAGAATAATGACACTGAGCAAAGTTTAAAAAAAAAGAACAAGCTTCTGAATAACTTAATTAGTGCTAGAGAAACAGAACAAATTTATGATTAAAAAGCTTAACACAGAACAAATATAATTAGAAGAATATCAGTATATCATTATCATCTGAGGTGTTTTGTTATCATTGCGCTTGGGTTGGTTGAGGAGAAGGAGCAGCATCAACATGATGCTTAGAAGATGATCTCTAGGAGTTCATTTTTGGTACGGATAGAGTATCGTACTCCCGTAGCTAGATGTGTGTCACGTGGTGTTTATTTGGTTAAAATAGTACAATGTGGAGGATTCAAAATTGAAGCGTCTTAATTTAGTCACTTAAAAATATAAGTTGTCTCAATTTAATCCATCAATTAGATACAATGGACGAAAAAGCTGATGTTACATTGACGAAAGTCCACGTGACACATCAACATCCCACCACGTCAGATGTTGTTTGTGCCACATCAACTTTTTCGTTTGATAAATTTAACGGATGGATCAAAATGAGACGACTTACATTTTTGAGGGACTAAATTGAGACGTTTCAATTTTTAGAGATCAAATTAAGAGAACTTACATATTTAAAGGACTAAAGTGTTAATTCACTCAAATAAAAAATTAAATTGTTCAAAGCCTTTCTTAATCTTTGAGCTGAATCCTAAAAGTTACAATACTAAGATCTCAAATTAAGAACGATCATGCTGTCTCTTGGTTTACTAAACATGGTACCTCACCAAGGAACTTCGGCCACCTCACTCAGACAACTTTTCTCTGAGATATAAGTTAAAATGTAATTAAAATTTTAAAATATATTGTATTATTGACTAAAGTCTTCTTTTAATTCTTTAACTTTTGTAGGTTTTAAATTTGTCATTTAACTTTTTTTTTGGGTTCCACTAATATCCCATAACTTTTAAAGCACAACTTTTTTTTTTGTTCCACTAATGATTCTGTACATCTACATAATGAGCTCACTTCCCAAATCAAGTAAGTCAATATCAGTTTTAAATAACAGATATGATCTCAACTATTCATGCACTATATTAATATACATATAAAAAATGCATTCATTAACAACCAATAATAACTTCTGTCTTAGTGGACCTAAATACATCAAAGTTCCTACTCAAAAGATATAAACTACAATATGTAGTATTTCCCAAAAGCCCTAACTATATCCAAGTTCCAAGAAGAAAAAAAACACCACTGTACTACAACATCTAGTACTTACAACATGTAGTATTCTTTTCATTCATGAGAATTTTCGGTTGGTGTAGTTTATAGTAGCACCTTAAGTGACAACATTCCCAGTAGCATCATCGGCACCTTTGAGTGCCAACACTCCCATTAGTAATAGATTGAGTGCCAACACTCCTAGTAACAACACCTTGAGTTCCAACATTGGTGTTCCAACATTAACACTGCACTTTTTCTTATTATGTCACATCTTGTCACGATTTGAGCATTTAATTGAAAACATTGTACGTAAGCCATTTAACGTAACTCAACAAATTGGTTACTATGGTGGACTACTACAATAAAGTAATCTATGTCGAATCTGTATATAGATGTAATGTTATAAATAATAATATAAATACTCATACATACATATTAATATAAATATTTTACTACAAATACATATATTGTATGAAAAAAAAATTCTTTAGGTAGAAATATTGGCCATTGTAAAGACAAAAATAAGCCCTTATCCAAAAAATAAGAGATTCCAACAAGTTACCAATAAAAAAATTATAACCAATAGAACATGGGTATAAAATATTAGCATATTAATCCAAGATCAGTATTACAATTTACAACTAATGAACCCAAAAGGACAAGCCCACTATACCCAATATTTTCAAACTAGTACTCTTTTTTGAAATGTGTTACGTGCTTAGTTATGGATCAGAAAAGGATTTGGCCTTCACTATTGACTTAAATATAAAATATATCTTTTTGGAAATTAAGAAATGGAAAAGGAAAAAAGAAAAAAAAATGTAACGTACTGCAAGATAATATACAACCTCGATTCCTCTCCTCGGCGTAATTAGTTTCCATTTCACATGCAACTAAATATAATGCTAGTTGTCTTTCATCAGTTAGGAACTATCAATGGGTCTCCTCAAATTCCCAATGAATGTGCCCCCATCTCCAACTCCGAACATCAGACTCAAAAAAAGTATCAAACACAAATTAGCAACATTCCAGGAAACTTTTTCTGATGTGGGCCTGAGAGCGACAGGAAATTGAAGTAGAAAGATTTAATAAACCCAAAACGTGCGATCAGGTGCGACTAGGGGGAGAGGAGATTGAAACGGAAGGGGAGAGGCACTCGTACGTGAAGGAGAAGGAAGAGAGGAGTTGAATGAGAAGCAAAAACAAAACGGCCACGTTTCAGTAGCAATGTAGATGGCACAGGTTCTCAAAACTTCGTTGTTTTAGAACTTTAGAATGTTAGGTAACAATTAAATGTCCACGTAATCAATTAACTTGCCCCATGAATAATACATTAACAAATTTTATTAGTAGGGTTAATAAAATTAAATAGAAACAAATTTGATACTATTGAAAAAGTTGTAGGACATTAATAATGCTAAAAAAAGGTAAGAAATAAATTTGAAATTTGATAAAAAGTTAAGAGACCAAAAGAAGATTCTAACCTTAAAAATTTAATAAAATTATAAGGGCCTACATATCGATTTAACCAAAATTTATTCACATCAAGCAAAATAATTAATTAAACTAACTCAACTTCTCCTAGCTTTGAGCATAGCTGAATATGATTACTGAAATAAATTTTTGTAATATAATATGTAAATTATTTCAATGAAATTGAAGATTTAACACTAGCTACTAGTGAAAATATAATTTACAAAAAGAATGCATGCCATTGCATATCGTAAATGAGTAATATCTAGTGCAACTATATTATTTTTATATCCTAATATATGAATAGCCTTATTTTGAGAATATTAATGTTTTGGTACTTATATTAATTTTAGTTCCTCAAAATTAAAACTTAATTTAATTCTCTAAAAATTTTAACTCTAACGTTGTCATTTTATTAGCTTGATTAATTAAGAACTAACAAAATTACCAATATAAATTAACAAAGTAGGTAGATCCCCTCCACTTATTTCTACTTTATCTCTTATACATATTTATAATTTTGACAGGTTATGATTATTTAAGTTAAAATGAAACTGATTTTCAGTGAATTAAATTAAAATCATTTAATTTTGAAGGACCTAATTTAAAAAATTATATATTTAGAGGACCAAAATCTTAATTTACTCCATTATTTTTTAAAATTATTATAACATATATGAAGTTGAAAGAGATTCCTTCAAGTCAATATTGTCAACAAAGTAGGTGCCTTTTTAGTTAGAAAATTTGTAATAACAAAAGTTTCTTGTGTGAAAGTTATGATAAATTATCACTAAAACGATATATGTGTAAATATTGAAGAAATTCATTATATTAGTGCCCACATCCACATGCTTTCATAAAGTTTAACATTTTTAATATTACTTAAAAATATATTCATTAATTATATATATCACATTGAAAATAATAAAATATCCATAAGTATTTAAACCTCTTACAGTCTTACGCACAATTTTAATTTTGAGAAACAGTAATTAAATGGTTTGACTCCAAATTTATATTTCACGTATATTAAGGTCGCGTTGATACAAGACTAACATATTATAAAGTAGTAGACTGAAGTCTGAAATCGAATGGTTGAATGAGATATTGCAATGGATTAAGAGACGAATTAAGGAATTGCAGTTGACCCTTATGCTTTCTTTCCCAAATGTAATTTCAAATCATTTTCCAATAAAACTTGTAATAATAATAATAATAATAATAATAATAATAATAATAATACTAATAATAATAATAATAATATTATTATTATTATTATTATTATTGTTATTGTTATTGTTATTATTATTATTATTATTATATGATGTAAATAATATTTTTATTATTTATAATTTACTTTTTAAATTATTATGATTGTTATTATTATAACATAGAAGAATAGTCTCACTTAATAAAATTTTGATTTACAAATTATAAAAAACATAAGCATGTGAAACATAAATGTTTAAGTGGCACATTTTTTAACAATAAGTATTACATAATTCTAACTTACAAGTTCAAATTCCTGATCATTCCTCAATGTTACATACATATTTATTAAAAATAAATTTAAACAAACACAATAAAATATCACTGCTGTATTTACAGTTGTAAAATTAAAACTTTTGCAAGAAATTGAGATCATATTCGAGACAAACAGTAAAATCACTGCTAAAAATTAGATCAGAAAGCTGATAAATCGGCTCCACTACTATTTGTTTGATTATTTTCATATTATATCATTAAATTAATTTATTACATTATTAATATATAATAATAATAAATTTAATATTATATATATATACACCTCATAAAATGTGAGTAGCGCCATAATAATTATTTATTAAAAACAACTATTCCATAAAAAGTTAATTTTACAAATATAAAAAATATAAATGAAAATGAAAATCAATTAACAATGTCTACGTAGGCACATGGAGCAATAAGTGCTGGGCACATGATCCTACCAGAAAAAAAAGCTTTAATTTATTATTATTATTTTTTAATAAAACCTTTAAATTTTTATTATTGAGTGAATGTATTAGTATTCATTTCTAAATTGTGTTTAAAAATGAGATGATCCACATTACCCGCCGGAAAAAATAATCTTATATGTGACCGAAGTAGGCCCATTTATTTTTCTTTAAACTCATAAAAAATATATTAGTAACTTTAGTATATGTCAATTCACTTTATTTTATTTTTATTTCATTATTTTTTATAAATAAAAATATAGTTAATTTTTGTAAATATAGTTATATTTCACTAATTTTACATTATTCAAAGCAAGAGAGACCAATTAAAATCAATCTCACACCATTGCATAAATTTTGATAGGATCAGTTTTTTACAAAATCTATCTCTGGATTAAAAATTCATATCATGAAAATTATACTCACAATTTTTTTTTTCTAATTCACAATTACTTTATATCCTATCGATATTTTATAAAATTAAGGTATAATATAATATTCAAATTTAAGTAATAATGAATTATTTGATCACATATTTTATTGTTATTTTATCTTTTTAAAATTTGATATGTAATATCAATATAATATTTACTTTTATTTTAGTGGTTAGATTAATGAAAATCACATCATAAAATAAATTATTTAGAAGTATAAATATGTCAATTCTTATATTAATATTAATTTCTTTGTTTAAAAAGTATCTACATAATTAGTATTTTATGGGTTGATAAACTCCTCCAAAGACATATCTATGACAGCTTACAAATAAAAGATTACATAAGCAGCTTTACTTTTTTTTTTTAAGAAATAATTAACATACAAAAGGTCAGTATACCTAATGTTTTGAAAAGAATTAGCCGTTTAATTTTTGTTTTCTTTATTTTCGTTTTGGGCGCATGAATAGATATACAAGGATACACGATCACTAAAATGATCTCAGTGAAATTTAATATATATATATATATATATATATATATATATATATATATATTAAATTCTATATATATAAATTATAAAATATATAAAAACTAAATAATCAAATAACTTAATATGAAACAAATCGCTATCAAAAACAAAAATATATGAAAAAAAAATGAAACAACTAGGATGAAATTGGTTCATGAATTTTCTAATATAATTTTTAGCAGTGATTTTTTGGTATCTTAGTTTCTTACAATATTTTAAAAGTCACAACTCTAATAGCAATAGCGATATTTTATTAATTTTTTTAACTTTTTGTTAATAGATAACGGTATAACATTGAAGAATGAGTAGATGTTTGAACATGTAATATTAACGTTATTTAATATTTAAATATGTCAAGTTATGGTTATAAGAAATTCTAAAACCACATTTAATAAATATAAACAAAAAATATAATATATAGAACACACCATTTTATTAGTAGACCACACTTGTTTTTTAGTTGGGGATGTTTTCTTATAATATGATGATATGATATTATTTCCTCTAATTATAAGCTTTCTTGCCAGACCGGAGTGCGCATTCTTGGATGTGTTCTCACCAACCAACACCAACCCAAAGTTTTTCAATTGGTTAGACCACCCAAAGAATTTACAGATAGAACCCACACTTGGCTTCTTAGACTTAACAAACGATATGGTTGATCAATTTCACATCTTCTCTATCTATAATTACCCTGCTCTCTCTCCATTCATGATATCGCATTCACAGATCGTTTTCTCTTCATCACTTCGGCAACTACAATTCCACAATGGCCTCAGGAAATGGAGAGAAAACAGAGCTTGGTTTCAACACTGTTCCTGTGACAAAGCCAAAGAAGGACTGGATCCTTTTGTCCCTAAGGGTGATTGCATTTTTGGCCACTGCATCTGCAACGCTTGTGATGGCACTCAATAAACAGACCAAAAGCTTTGTAGTTGCCACAATTGGTAGCACCCCGATAAGAGCCACTCTTACTGCTAAGTTTAACCATACCCCAGCTTTTGTGTAAGTTCTCAATTCTCATTTTCTCAATCACCCTTTAGTAGTCTGTTTCTATAACCTTGTAATATTGCTTCTTCATTTTCTCCTTGAAATTTGTTCATGTTGGTACAGGTTCTTTGTGATAGCCAATGGAAATGCCAGTCTCCATAACTTGGTGATGATAGCAATGGATATTTTTGGACCCAAATTTGATTACAAGGGACTCAGATTTGCACTGATTGCGATATTAGACATGGTATGTATATATTGAAATAAATGTTTTTAGACAAAGGGGGATTAAGCTACTGTACCCCTAATTTTCATTTTTTTATGTTATTTATTTTTTTGGGTTTTTTTATTATTTATATTATTTGTTTCTTTCTTATTTATAATATTTTTTAAAAAATTTTTTGAGATGCTTTTATATATTTTTTGAATTTTTTCTTCAAATTTTATTGTTTTTTAAATTTGTTTAAATTTGTACTTAATTTATTATTATTAACAAATTAAAAAATAAAAAAAATTTAAAATCCCGTACCGCCCATTTGGTTTAGTCAGTTTTTGAATTTACAATTCTGCAAACTTTTCAAAATATAATAAAACTTAAAATTAAACCCAATACGCGATGAGGTCTAATCAATTTTATTAGTAGTGTTCACAATGTTTCAAAGACTAATTTCTCATTGTAAATTACTAATGTATGAAAACTGTTTGATTATACTTCTGTCAAAAGATGGTTATGGCTCTGGCATCAGCAGGCGATGGTGCAGCAACATTCATGTCAGAGTTAGGGAAGAATGGTAATTCACATGCAAGGTGGAATAAGATCTGTGACAAATTTGAAGCCTACTGCAACCGCGGTGGTGCCGCCATCGTCGCCTCCTTCCTCGGCTTCATTCTCCTCCTGATTATTACAGTGATGTCCATCACCAAACTGCTCAAGTCAAATCGCATTAGCCATGTTGTTCCTTAATGATGCTAATTAGGATACATCATTATGCCCCCTATGTTTTATGTTGAGTTTTCTGTTTAAATCTCCATGTTTGATATATGTAATTAGAACTTGGAGGTGAAGCACAAATAAATGCTTGCGTTATTACTTAGAACTTGTTTCTTTTGGTTTATTTGGATGTTAACCTTCAGTTATGAAAACAATTTCCAGTACTCACAAGCTTATTGGTTAGAGCTTTTTTCTTTATACCTATATCTGGGGTACACTTTTCAAAATTTGAAGTTTTAGAACTTTCTATATAATTAATCACATGAATTTCCTCAAAGTCGTATGCCCACTTTTACTTACCTTTCTCAAACAGATGTATTATTTAAGTCCACTAATTTTGTTCCATAATCAAACAATTAAACTAAATTGCACAAGGTGGGTTTATTGGATTAAATTATGTACTAAAGAATGGTGCTTGAGATGATGAGAATCGGATCTTTCTATTTGAGTTTTTAAATTTGGATTGTCATCTAGAATTAATAGCAAATATTTGGTCGAATCAACCAACTATAAAGTCTACATTACATAGGAATTGCCTTACTACTCTAAGTATTTTTCTTTTGGTTTATACACTAAAGATATCTTGGGTCAACGTAAGCGTCAACTAAGTCAAATTTTTCTTAAGTGATTTTAAGAGCACATCCTCTACATCAGTTTGGTATAGTTATGAAAATAAATTGTTACAACCCACCTTAGAGCCATCACCCCGTGCTAGAGCCAAGGGGCCTTGATTTCATTACCCTAAGCAAGCCTAGATTTACACACTTTATTTCATTTCATTATACTTAGTTCGTCAGAACAAGGCCTACATAAGATTTCATTTAGCAAAGGGATACATCTCGGACCTTATTAGTTAAAGCATAATATAATACAATCTTTTTACACCATTCAATTATGACTCAACTCCTTTTACATTCTCTCATACTACGGTCATCCCCAATCATACTATAGAGTCTAATCAACTTCCCACTAATGCAAATGCCTGTGAAACACAACGTCAAACAACAAGTGAGATTGTGAGCCCACTGAACAAAACTAAATTATGCAAAGTGACATATAAGTGCAAACACGTGCAATGTTTATAAAGGACGGAAAACAGCATAAATAACCCTCAATTCTTCAATATATCTTAAAAATCATGACTCACATAAGAGAATTGTCACAACATGGCTCTTGAAAGGGGTACATCGCCACAACTTAGGCTAGAAGGGAAATAGAGAGATTAAAAAAATGTAGTTATAACCAATTAATAAAAAATATAGTATTAGCTTTAAAAACTAGTGGAAGGGTTCAGAAGTTTAATTATGATAGAAAAAGTATTAGGTACCCTATTATAGGATACTTAACCCAATATTGTTTGCGTTTAAGTTCATTATATTTTTATTACTCTTTTTATTAATGCGATGATGAAAAAAAGGAAGAGAAATGAAATGATTAGACATGCCTTACTAAGTAAGTGCTTATGTACTCTTAAAATGATAAATGTCCATATAGTTCGGGAGGATTTTGATAAGTTTGATTAGGTGAAATATATGATCTTTTTCCTAGTGTAAATTTTAAATAATAAAGGCACTAAATTCTTATTCAAAACCAATAATTGTCTTAGTCAATGTGGGAGCATTAAATTCTCACCCAAAGCCAAGAGGATGATTTGGTCAATATGGGAGCATAAAGTCCTCACCTAAATCCAAAGGAATTTTGGATAATGTGGGGGTATTATCCCCACCCAAAACCAAGATGATTCTAAGGCCAAAGAAAAGGGAATGAGATGATATTTGGAATCATCCAAGAATAGTTTGAGAAAGAATGAGTGTACCTCACCCTATATGTAGAGGTTTTTCTAAGGTCTGGTTTTCTTTTGAACTCTTTAAACGGGATGATTTTGATTTTAAAACCTCTATAACCTAAGATTTCACGTTTCTTCTTATCTGTTTAGGACCATGGCTTTTGGGCCTTACATCGAAGTAGATTCTATCTTTATTTAAATTGGATCTTTCAAAAGCCTTTTGGTTAATTGGATAAAATATTTGAATTTTTAAAAGAATTTAAAGAAAGAAGAACTGAAAAAAAAAAATAGTTTAAGAAAAATGGGCCATTAGAATCCTCAAGCCTTGATCATGTGTAAAGATAAACCAGTTTCAAAGGGGTTAAAAAATGTGTTTTCTAAATTAGATTCTGATGTAGTCGTGCATATAGGTATTGTTTTTATTGTTTTTAGTTTTTTTATAAAAAACTTGGGATGGTGAAAGAAGAAAAAAATCGCAATGTAGCGTTGGAGTCCTTCTTACTTCTTAACAAAAGGTCCTAACTTTGATTCCCAAAAAGAGATTAATTGATGAAGGATTAGTTATTAACCTAATCTGGGCCTAAGAGAAACTTGACCCAAGACTAACTTTACTTATCAAAGAACTTATGAAAACGCTTGGGCCTTGAAGCCCACTTTAATCTGATTTAAAGACCAATGAACCGGGAAAAAAACACAGAATTTATACGTAAAAAAATTTGAACCACTTTTGGCATATTGAGCCCCGATTATAACTAAACCATTTTGTTAAAGGCCCTTTGGAGCGTTGGACTTTAAAGCCTCTGTCCCATTTTTCTTTGTTTTCAAACGCGCTAAGGAAAGAACAGAATGCGGACATCTCTGTTTTGTGTTAGCAGGCTAAAAACATACATTCATAAAGAGCATCCTTTCCATAAAAAAGAAAACAACACAATAAAGGGGAGAGGCTTATGCCTTACAGACCAGGGGAAGGGAAAAAGAGTAACAAACTAAGACATCAAGAATTATAAGATTCCACAAACAAACCAAGAATGAAAAAACAATAAATTCCAGACAGTAATTTAAACATTAAAGCTAGGGAAACAAATACCCTATGCCTAAACAAACAAACAGATTATCATAAAGAAAACCCTGTCAAGGAGTGTTTAGAAATGAATTTTGAGCTCAGAAGCTAGGGAAATTCGTGTCTCAGATTGACCAACCAAATTACTTTTCAACAAAGAAATCATAATATATTTTTTTAACTAGAAGCTAGGGAAATTCTTCTATCTTAACTTAATATTAAGATCTTTACTGAACAATAATATCAATTATCAGAATTCACTCTTTATCAAGTCATTAGTTAGTTTTTTTTTTTCAATTTTTCATTCAATTTTTTTACTTGCCTTGAAACATAATTTTTCACATTTTCATTCTTTTATCCATCCCAATTTGTTAGTATGCCAACTTTACAAGGGAGGAGAAAATTTTGCACATTTAAGGATAAAGTCTTATAATTAGTCATCCTTTCTAAGATTTCTTGACACTAACAAGAAGGATTTCATTCGGTCTTTATAATTACACAATAATACAAGTTATTTTTACTGATAGTTCCCCAAAACAGTAGAGCTAGTAGACAACACATTCACTTTCAGAAAGATACAAGATATGTAACGAACCTGATGAATGTCTTGAAGCTAGTTAGGCGAAATGTTCCTAATGACACAAAAGATCATGCTTAGAGGTTGAGCAAAAGCGAATTAAGGACTTGAGTAATCTGTGAGACTGGTAATGGAGGCAATGGTAGTTAACTTTAATAAAGATAAAGATGAGGTGGAGTAGGTTGGAAACCCTTTGTGCTTTTGAAAAGCGAGAGAAGTTATACTTTGTTTAAATTAGGTGGGATCTAAATTAGTACCGTTGAATAAAATTCTCTTCGTGAACCTTGGTAAGATTAAGAATTGTAGATATATACTACTGGTTGAGTAATCTCGGTAAGTGAGAATATTGACATTTCGTTCACCCCAGGTTTGAGCCTCGAGTGGGAACTTTTGGCGCCTTCGGTTAAGAATTTTCAATCTATGCCTTTAGCTACCCAGTGAATGTTCCAGGCTGGGGAGGATAAGGAACCACCGAGAGGTACCATTCTCGATTGGGATAAGGAAAAGCAATTCTCTCACAAGGAATGTGAGGATCCCACCTAGTTACTTCACTTACTTAGAAATTGTGGAAGTTTTATATATTCTACCTTCTTTCACTTGAGAATCGTTACATTAAGTTTAAACTATATTTTTTTTACCTTATTAACAATTATGGCCCTGTTTTGTTCTATTTTTAAAAATTATTTTTTTATTTTTTTGTTATGCGAAAACAAAAAAACTCGTTTGGATAACTGTTTTCATCAGTTATTTTTGAAAATCGTTTTCTGAAAACAGTAACTAAAAAACAAAAAAAATTTTTTTTTTGTGTTTTAGCTTATTTTTATTATCTGTTTTCTAAAAAACATGAAAAAAAATTGATGAAAAATATTTTTACCCAAACAAGTTTTTGTTTTTTTGTTCTATAAAACTATTTTTTAGAATTGTTTCCAAAAATTATTTTAAAAAATAATAAAACAAAAACCGTTCCAAACAGCTCATATATTTGTCAAAAAGTCTTTTAGAATATTTTGCATTTATCATTATTTCTTAATGCTATTATTCATTGGTTTATACTGGTTAGCTTTAAATTTTACTGCTTATTGGATCTATATGACTCACCTGATTGATTTTCTATGTTTTTCAATCATGTTCATGACCAGACTTATTCTTCTGAGTGAAAAGTGTATAGCCTACCATTAATCTGGTAGGCTAGTGCCTAATGACTAGTGTGGTTTTCTTCTTTTGTGTTAAATGGCCGTGCAATAGGGGTGCATGAATATATAT
>JASKGM010051097.1:0-19982 GCA_034509205.1 Ceratonia siliqua
ATTTTTTAATTAAAACAACCCCCCCCCCCCCCCCCCCCCCACAAAGGCATCATCCCATAGCCTACATTCAGCCCTAAACAAAACGCACAAAACATCACCCCATAGCCTATATTCATCCCTAAACAAAACGCACAAAACAGAGCAACAAAAGGATTCAAACGCCATATAATAACCACACGACACAGTACAAAAGAAATAACAATAAAACTGAAAAAGACATCAAAACAACACAGCAACACTAAGCTTCTTAATTCGCCATCAAGTTTGCGTCCTCACTAGATGAATCACCAAGATATGGTAGGAGTTTATGCCAACAAAGTATAATTACCAAGGAAGTAAGGCATGTTGTCGCCAGTATCACAGTCACCACAGCTAACCCCAATGCATTTCCCATATGTTTTGGATCCCTAAATCCAATGATCACAGCAATACAGAGGTTCACGAGTATCCAGTTGATTTCAGGGATGTAGAGCTGGGCATGTATCTTGTCTGATGCATGAACAACCTTAACTCTTGGGAAGCAACCAAGTGATTGGATTTGGTTTATGATTAGAAAATATTCCACTGATGATTACTTGGCTTTCCACAACAGAAACTAAGTGGCTAAGACAAGGACTGGCCACCTCACTTTTTTCTGAAACTGAGACACAGAAACTAATCTCATGACTGGAAAGATGATGGTGCGACAAGTAAGCAGCTTGACCTATATATGCCAATATAAGTGTAGGATATACCAAAAAGGTGAATGCAGTATGAATAGCCACATATGATAAATGGTTAAGATCAGCAAACATAGCTTCTGAGCTTGTTATGCCCAATAATATTCCACCCAAAGACATCCATCCACTTATCCTTCTTCTTCAAGAACTTGAACATATAGGATGGCGAAAGATCTTTATATACATGTTGATCCCATTTGAATATATTTTACGCGTCAAGGGGGCTGTTACATAGGAGCCATGTTAGCACAATTGGTGCAAAAAATATCCCACGGAATGAGTACCATAGTGCCGGGCTAGGTAGTAGACTTGAAGTCTTGACCCACCTTGTGTTAGTAAATCATCCATGATGAAATATAAGTTTTCATCAATGGTCCTCCTTGCGTCCGCCATTAGTGATCTCCATATAGGTGCCGTTGCATCCTTCACATTTTTCATAGGATCATACTGGTTGCGTACAAGCCTTGGAATCAACGAACGAAAATGAGGCTTAAGAGCACCCCTTGCTTGTTTTGCTATCTTAGAGAAGCCAAAAACGGCACTGCTCTTCGAATTTATATCAAGATCATCTTCCAATGCTTCTATAGTAGCTACCATATCTTCGATTTCATCTTTGTGATCCTTACTTTTAGAAGCAGATTCCTGCAGCAAGCTTAGATCATAAAGTAACCCTTTACTTACATCATCCTTTCTGGATAACTCAGCCTGGAGAGTCAAACTGGTGACTACCAGTTCCTTAGCATGAAACTCCTAACTTCCAGATTGTTCCTCATCAAGGGGTGACTCTGGACCCGTAGCTAATGTTTCAGTAATTGATACAACCTTTATATTATTTGGATGGTCTTCAACATCCTCATTAGGATTACATTCACAACTGTGTGTAAATGATGGCACTGAATGGTAATCAGGCGGAACACCGCCCTTTTGTTGCACTACTCCTGAGCTACAAGTATCACTTAATCTGCCACTATTATAATGTTCCTGTTTATCTTCCTCAACAGGCTCTTGATGATGTATTGCTTGGAATATCACTTTTAATAATGGAAAGTCGTGATTGTCACAATAATTATACAACTAGTCTTGAACATGCTGAGTTAACATTTTAAGATGTATTAAATATTAACATTAGGCACCTGCTTCAGACCATGCATTCGTTTTCTCACCTTTTGATGAAGTTTTGCGAAAAACATTAATGGTGCGTTGTGGGTCCTTAAGTAACTGCAAGGTGCCAATGTAAAGCCTGATTCACAGACTTCCAACTATTTGATTAGCAACTCTAATACTGAAAGGATATAGTCAACGTACGTTGAGATTAATAGCGCGATAATAGTTTCTTATATACTTTGGAAATTTGGGCATGAACTCTTCTCTTATGTTTTGGTAATTTTGTGATTTTTCATCTAGTGTTCTTGTCCAAAGGTTATTGTTTTGTTACCCTCAAATTCTTCTTCCTTGTGTTGGCAGTCTTTATAATTATTTTCTTCCTGAAATCTGAAAGTACTGTTTAATTGTAACCACATGTCAGAGAACCAACTACAAATAAGAGTAGTTGTATCCTTATGTTAGTCTTTTTCTCGTTTCTTATGTTCAAAATTCAATTTTGTTGCTTCTTCAAGTTTTTTTTAATTAACAAATTATGCCATGTTTCCACTAAGTATGTGATTGGCGATTCTCTCCTTTTTGACCATTTATGTTAACAATGTGTTGCTGTATTGTATTATGTTTCGATGTAATGGGATTATTATTATATAGTATTATAGTGATGAGCTTATGGACTAAAGACACTACCTTTAATCATGTTTATTCCTAAATGATGATTAGAATAGTTACTCACCTGTTTACAATAACATTGGGAATTGACATGCCTCAGGAAGAATTTGAGAAGAATTCCACTTTTCCCTTGGCCCATGCTTGCACGGTTAGACTTTCATGTTTAAAAATATTTAAAACAAAACTTTTATATATTTATAACTGAAATTTAACACAAACTTAAGTCGATATCATCGGTTAGTCTATTACAATGTATAAATAATTATCATTACTGTTGCCATTATTAGTATACAACAATTGCCATTATTAATATACAACAATTCATAATCTATAGCATGATAGTAATTATAATCTCTAACAAATGCTTTCTAGCAATTATTTTAGAGTATTTAAAGCAAAAATATTAAATATTATTACTTAAAATGAGAAAATCATATTATTGCCAAGTGGAAAATAGTGTGCAAGCTTCAGCTTTATATTATAGTATAGAGTCTGTGTGAGAAAAAATGGAAGCTCTGTATTCCTTGTATGTTAGAAAATCTACGGAATAAGGGATCCTAATATAACATTCAGTATGGACACTAATTAAGGAAGAAAACATATCCCTAATATAATTACTACAGGTCCTAACAGAGAAGATAAATACCTAAACATCCTCTACAATTAAAACAACCACAAAAGATGAATAATTCCATGAAATTCTCAGAGTTAACTCCCTCATAAATGTAGTATTTTCACTCTCCCCCTCAAGTTGGATTGTAAATGTTGATTAAATCCAGCTTGTTGATGAAATCATCAAATTTTTGCCAAGGCATCCCTTTGATGAAGATGTCTACCATTTGTTCTTTGGTAAGAACAAAAGTTATACATATAATTCCTTCTTCAACTTTTTCGTTAATAAAATGTCTATCCACTTTTACATGCTTATCTTTATCATGCTGAACTAGATTAAGAGAAATATTAATGATAGCTTTATTGTCACAGTAGAGCTTGATGGGAGATTTGAACATAGTCTGGAGTTCTTCTAGGAGTTTCATTAACCATAAACCTACAAATATTCCTTTTGCAACAACTCTAAACTCAGCTTCAGCACTATTTCTTGCCACTATAACTTGTTTTTTACTCCTCCAGGTTACCAGATTTCTCCAAACAAAAGTATAGTATATAGAAGTAGACCTTCTATCTTTAGTTGAGCCTGCCCAGTCAGCAGAAGTAAAAACCTCGTCTTCCTTTCTTTCATTTATCTTGAAGAATAGCCCTCTGCTAGAGGATCCTCTGAGGTATCTAAGGATCATGTAAACTGCTTCTAGATGAGTTTCCTATCGAGAATGCATGTGTCAGCTCACCACACCGACAGTAGATTAATTTTCCAACAATCCCTTGATATCCTTCCTTTTCAACTGGATTCCCAACATCTTCTAGTCTTTTTCCTGATTCAATGGTTGTGTCACAAGGTTTACACTCGAGCATACCAATCTCTATTAGAAGATCTAGTATGTATTTTCTTTAGGAGATACTAATGTATTTTTTTGATCTAGCTACCTTCATTCCTAAGAAGTACCACATTTGTCCCAAATCTTTTACTTCAAATTTAGTTGCTAATATCCTTTTTAGCCTCTTCATTTCTCTTACATTTTCTTCAGTTAGGATTATATTATCAACATAAATAATCAAAATAGTCTTCACCTATTTTCAGCTTGATGAAAGAACATGGTATGATTTGACTATCCTTGTTGATACCTTTGACCCTTTATCACCTTTGTAAATTGGTCAAACCAAGCTCTAAGAGACTATTTAAGATCATATAGTGACTTCTTAAGTCTGCACACCTATTTTTTTTTCCACTAAACTCATCAAAGTCTGGTAAAACTGTCATAAAGATCTCTTCTTCAAATTCCCCATTTATAAATGCATTCTTAATATCAAGTTGTTTAAGAGGCCAATCTAGGTTTGTGGCTAGGGACAAGAGAACTTGAGTTGTACTCAATTTTGCTACTGGTGTAAATGTTTTTATGTAGTTAATGCCATAGGTTTGTGTAAACCTTTTTGGAACTAGACGGGCCTTGTAGCACTCAATTGTCCCATCAGCCTTGTGTTTGAGTGTGAAAACCCATTTGTAGCTAACTGGTTTCTTCCCTCTAGGTAAGTCTATTACCTCCTAGGTTTCGTTGTTTTCCTAGGCATCTATTTCTTCCGTAACGGCCTTTCTCCAATCAAGAATTTTCAAGGCCTCCTGAATATCCCTTGGTTCTTTTGTATTATCAAGCTTAGAAGTAAAGGCTCGACACTATGTAGAAATATCATTATAAGAGACAAAGCTTGAGATATATGGTGAAAGGTACATGACCTTGATTTCTTTTTCTGAGAGCAATGGGAAGATATATATTAGGAGATAGGGTTTTATCATTGCTGGGAGAGGATTCTTGGTTACTTGGAGCTATCATCTATTTTAACTCTCTTGATGTCTCGGGTGTGAGATTCCTTCTATGCTTTGATTTTTTCCTACTTGAGTAAACAAGTGTTTCTACTTGGGTTGAAAGGTGTAGAAGGTTCAACAGTGGAAGTGGAAGGCTCAGCATTAGAAGGTTTAGTGGTATGCTCATTGTTTTCAATAGTTAGGACAACTTCAATATTTGGAACATACTCATTATTAGGGAGATCAATGTCCAAGAATCAAACTTCACTGAAATTCTCCCTCTTAACTAAGTGTTTTTGAAAGTATGGGGTGTTTTCAAAGAAGGTAACATCATGGCTTACCAAAACTTTTGTTGTGGAAGGGTCATAATATTTATAGCCCTTTTGAGCAAGGGAATAGCCAATAGAAACACACTTGGTGGCTTTTGGATCAAGTTTATTTATGAGTTGAGGGAATATGAATAAAGTTTGTATAACCAAATACTTTGAGGAGCATATCAGAAGTGAGTTGAGAGGTAGGAAAAGCATCATGGAATTTTTTATAGATGTTTCAAAGGAAGGGGCACGGTTGGGCATTCTATTAATGCGATATGTGGTAGTTAAGATGGCATCCTCCAGAATTGTTTTGGCATGTTGGTCACAGCCCTTAGCAACTTCTAGAAGGTGTATATTTTTGCGTTCTGCTACCCCATTCCTTTGGGGAGTATGATAAGTGCACAATTTGTCATGTTTTTATGGTGAATTATCTTGTATTTGATTGCTTTGTTCTTAAGTTTCTTATGTTCTTAACTTTGTTTTGTGTTTTGGGATAGAAAATCCATTATGAGATGATGTGATTGAAGTTAGGTAAGCTTTTGAGCAATTTAGAAGCAACTTAAGTGAAAATGAGCTCAAAAGCACCAAATTCCTGAGCTTTGGGTGCCTCAATACCTTCCTTGGACGCCTTAGCACTCAAAATGTCAATTTTGTCAATTTTAGGGTCCAAGTCAAAAATGAAGAAAAACCTTACAGACTTAAGAGGCTGGTGCCTAGGCGCTTATGCGATAATTTCCCCCAATTTTTCTAAGGCTAGGCTCCTAAGCGCCCACACACGTCTTTCACTTTAAAAACACATTTGCTCACTTCAGAAAGAAGAGTTTAGCTTGAAGAAAATTAGAGAGAAACCATAGAAGAGAAGATGAGAAGAGGATGAAAGCTTCCTTGTATCTTCATATGTTCATTATAGATTTCAATTATATTTGTAATGATTCTCTGATGTTGGTTGGTTAAATCCTTGGTTGAGAGTAAACTCAATGCCTTGGACACAACTTTGTGATTATATCCATCAATAAAGTTCTCCAACTTTTCTTGAATGATTATTTATGTTCTTCTTTATGATTTGTTCACGATTATTGCTTGGTTTTGTTTGGGAAACCTACTAAATGAGAAAAGTAATCATTTGATGCTAAAATAGAGGATTTGAATATGTAATCGTTTGATTCTCTTGTTCACAAAGTAGCAATTTGTAGTTATTAAGGATGGCTAAGTCCTTGAGAATTATGATGTGGAGCATAATATAGGTTAAATAATCCAAGCTTGTGAGATTGTTGCTTAGATTAATAACATATCTTTCTCATCTTAATTCTTTCATTGGATTAAATCTAGAGAGCTTGTTCTTTGAATAAGGAGTAAGTAGGTATCATTCTTCTATTTAATGGTAAACTAAGGAAAGATTGAAGAAGCAGAGCTTGTTATTGTCTATGATTAGTAGTTAGGATATGAAGTTTAGAGCATTGTCAAGTTTATGATCATAATGAACGATTGTCTATGATTATTTGATGTTGTCCAATGGTAAAGGGTGAACCCTCAGCTAAGTCTCTCATCTCAATATCATTTTTGGTTGTTTACTTCATTTCTTATTTATCTTTAGTTTCTTGTTTTCAAAACCCCATTTTTATATTCTAATCTTTAATTCTTTAATTTTATTGGTAACTTGTGAACTAAACCCAATCCTTTGTGGGAGAACGACCCTTTCTCATAAAATCAATATACTCACCACTATAATGTAAGAATTTATTTGTGAGTTCTCATTTAGGAAAACATTTGGGAATACACCAGAGTACTTACATAAGAAATTTAGTGTATGATCCCATGTCTATTTCCTTAGTGTTGAGAGTACATGGTAAACTAAAACTACCTTGGTGATCTTGATACACTTGTATCTCCTTAAATGCTTTCATAGAATCACTACAAATGCTTTTTATATCAAACAAATCAAGAAGTTTTGTAGGATCCTACTCTTCTCACAAAATTTTCATCATAAAAGAATGCAGGATTTAAAATGTAAGCTGTTGCACGAAGATCACTTCAAATGCTTATCCTATTGATCCTTAATGAGTTGTGTATAAGGCAAGTACAATTTCTTTTGTTCCTAAACATCTCCTTTATTGCATTCTTAACCCTTTTCATATCTTCTTAAACATAACCCAAAGAAGGTTTTTCATCATCATCTACAATTCTTAGCAACCTAATAATGGGAGCCACAATTTTCATAATTAGGAAGTAGTCATTCAAAATTTGTTATTTAAAATTATAGCACTAACAACTTTTCCAGCCATACTCATTCCCAACTTATGACTTGTAAAGTGCTTGTTTACCACTAAAGCTTGCAAGTATTGCTTACTTGCTCACAGGCTGACAAAGTTTTTATATTGATCTTTATTTTTTAAAAGGGGAAAACAACTTTGCTTGAAAGCAATTAGATTATCTTAACATAGATAAATTTGATTGTAGATAAGCTTAAGTCTTTGAGTATCTTAGATTGAATACATCAAGAAAATAAGTTGCTTCTAAGCTCAAAGTACTTCTGTTAGGCAATTAGTTTTAACGAGCAAGTTACCTCCTCACTGAGCTAGTCTACCTTTTGAGAACTTTGACTTTTTAAAAAGTTTATAAGTTCACATTCACCCAATTCAATCCCCATTCTTGGGTGATAAATACACTTGAACTAAAAATTGGTAGTAAAGTTTTGATCTCTTTTGTGTATCTTTTAACATTCTAGAGTAAAGATCCTTGTTCCCAAGAAGAATCTTAGCAACTAAATCAAAAGACGATCCACCAACAGGCCACCATTTTTCAATGGCAACAACTACACCTATTGGAAAGAATGAATGAAAATATTCATTCAATATGTTGACTATCAAGCCTGGCTTGTCATAGAAAATAGGCCTTATGTACTTATGAAAACGGAGAATGAAGTAGATAGTTAGGTAAAAGCCTACTGATGAATGGAAGGAATGAGATATTAGACATATTGAGTTGAATACTTGAGCCATTAACCTAATGTATTGTGCAGTAAATGATAAAGAATGAAGGATGATGAAGGAATAGAGACATGTTCAAAAGACTATCTAGCATCATCAATGACCTAGATGTCTTGAGTAAAACCTACTAAAATAAAGAAATTGTGTGAAAAATTCTTCGTGTTCTTTCTAAGTCATGGCAAGAAAAAATTGCAGTTATTTAAGAAGGAAGAAATATGAACCAAATCACATATAATGAACTTAGAAGCAATTTGATTGCTTATAAGTACAACTCTATGGAAGATGAAATAGAAAGCATCAAGCAGTCCAAAAGTGATGCCTTTAAAATTTCAACAAAAACATTTGATAATGTATCCACAGGATATATCAAAGAAGTTGATATGGCCTTCCTCTCCAAGTAACAAAATTTCATTTTGAGATATCGCTTTAGTCACCTAAGAAACATAAATGTTTCAGAAATTTCGTAGAAACAAAAAATTTTAAAGAAACGTTTCAAATAATTTTAAACAATAATTTTTTTTTCAATTTTAAAGGATTCTAACATAATAATAATGGTAGAGATATATAAAATTAGATAATGTAGTGTTGAATAATTATATTTTTATTCAAATAACATTGATAAAATTAATGTTAATAAATTTTGATTGGCATACATAAAACTTAATACAAATTACATATTATATAAGCCTCAAATTACACAATACATAATTAACAAAGATCATTAGAAAGTTCAAATCAATTAATAGTATAATGTTTATGAGGTAAATATCTAGAACTTGGATATAATCTAAGAGGAAATTAATAATATCTCTTCATATTGTCACAATAATTAATCAAAGTCATGTAAAAGTAGTAAAAATTATCATAATCCTTCTTAAAATTTTCAAAATCTTTTATGTTGTATGTTAGAGGACGCCAACCAACCTATGAGGATGATGAGTGTCAACACCACATTTTGTCCAATTTATTTTTTTATATTAAAAATGGATACAAAATTAAATAAATACAAAGTACAAAAAAAAATAATGGAGGAATTGTGAAATTAAAAAACATTCATTATTTTAAGTTTACAAAAGCTAAAAAATAGGAAAATAAAATACAAATGAAAAAGAAAAAAGAAAAAAGAAAAACACACCTTCTTAACCCACACTCACCTTTGGCCTAATTTCACTCTTTTTATACTTAAGCCCATCACCTTAGGCTCACTCCTCTTCATCCTTTCCTCATTTATATTTTTCAGCCAGCAACCCAACACTTCACCCCACAACACTTGCAGTCCAATTCCATGTTTGAACCCAAGTCCATCAGCCCACTCTCTCTCTGCCCATACACTTAGCCAAACCGACTAAACTTGACTTGGTTTCTTTCACTTAATCAAACTCCCCTCTTCCTCTTCCCCTTTCCATTCCTTAGCCGTCGACCCCCTCCTTCCCACTTGGCAGCCTCTCCTTCATAGCCCCCTCATATCTCAAAATTTCCTCTCATCTTCATGAAGCTTCATCTCTCCCTTCCCTCACGCCATTCACATTTGGTTCTCACACCATCTCCCTCATGCCTGCAATCAGTGAAATTTATAAATTCCGTACATTTCAATGGAAATTTCCAAATTTCCTATCTTTTTGTTCTAAACTCACCTAGTCTGTGATATTTTCATGAAAACGGTGGAATTCTGGTTTTGGATTAATTGGTGTTTTGTTTTGTTCTTCATGAAAATCAAAAAATTTTATGCATTTCATCTAAAACAAAATTAAATTTTGTTCCTTGTTCCTCACAATTGTTTTTAAAAAAAGAAAGAAAAATTACTACAATCAAAGACCTTTTTCAAAAAAGAAGGCTCGAGAGATCAAATAACGTGTTTTGAGAACTGACAATCCTCTTTTCAAAAGGAAGAACTTCTAAGGAAAGAAAAAATAAGCTATGGTGGCTAACTCAACCTGGAGTGAGAAATTGCTGAGGTCACATGTTTGATCCCTAGTAGGACCAATTACTCTCAAACAACTTTTTAATGATTTTTTTATTTAGAATATGTTTATCTTAACTCAAAGTCAAATGCATCTCTTTCATTCTTTTAAGCACAATCAAGTTTAGGTATAATCATGTTTCGGGATGTTATATTTTGCTTTTATTCTCAGGATGTTATTGTGAATAATATTTTCTTTAAAAAAAGAAAAAAAAGCTTTAGTGTCCAATCTAAAGAGATAAAATGAACTATTGAGTCTTAATTTTAATAATATAGATGAATAAGAACCCCGACTAACCTGAAAATTTTGAAGCATATAAATATATTAATTAATTTGTATAATTCAGAACACGTATATCTAAATTTTTATCCTTTATTTACATTGTTATCTATAACTTTCAATATTTCTAATTTTTCAAGTTCTTGATATTCAAATCACTATTCGTTTGGAATCAAATCCATTAAAAATTCAATTAATGAATTGAATTAATTATTTAATTAAATCTTATGTTTGGAATAAATATTTTAATTTATAGAATTCAATTGAATTTTACATTTGAAACACATTGTAAATTAATGGAATTCAATTGAATTTTTAATTTTAAAATAATACTCTTTATTAATAAGTTAATATGCATATGCATTCTTTTACATTTATAAAGCTTAAAACAAACATTCCTCCAATTAATTGCCTCGGTCTAACTTGGTGGACCGTGACTGGCACGAGGACTAAGGGTATGCCAACCCTTTAGCCAAAGCTTCAAACCTATTACAGAACCTTAGAATGCTTCAACTCTACTATCAAGTTTTAAACTCATAAACACAAGTTGTACACTATGATATATTTCATGATTACAACATTAAAGTTTTCCAGACTCAACTAAACTATATAGCCCATTCTCTCACCTAGATCCCAACCTATCTACAACACTTTCAATTAAACTAACCATGTCTTATATGCTCATTTGAAACTTGCAAAAGGTGAAATTCCTTAATAGAATTAGCTTCAATGGCTCAGTGAGAAAATCAAATCTAAATCATGTTGCAACAAATGCTATACACGTATTCTTGCAAATCAAGTTTTCTAACTATTCTCATCAAGTTAATTCTACTTCATGCCATGATATGCAAGAATGTATTTCTTTACCATTGATCTAGGATTTAATGTCTACCATAAGAGAATTCATTTTATCACATAGGAGATAAGAACTCTTTGACAAGAATCAAAATCTTTAAAATCCTACATAAATCATATATAACTGTCTTAGGGATCCACTAGATCTCCTATGGGCAAATCCATTATATCCATCTCCAAGACCCTTTACTTAACTAGAGAGACGTAGAGTCTCACATTTGAGACTAACTCAAACGAAGAGAACTTCCTTTAAGGCTAACTTAACTAGAGGGATAAACTACTCCAGGACCATGAACTCAAGCAGAGAGTACTAAATGTATCAAGCAAGTCCTGTAATTCAACCATGCACACTAATAAAAAAATATTTCTCTATGAGGACCCAACTCAACTAGTAGACCGAAAAGACCTAGGTGTACCTAGTAATTTTATCCAAGGACAACTAAGGATTCCCTCATAAAAATCATCAAGTAAACATTAGTTTTTCTTGCATAACGTGTTGGTAAACAATTTTACTTTACAACATAGGTACTTTTCAAAAGAAAGATTTTCACAAAATGTAGACATACAGAACATCTATCTATTATTACTCTTATAAAAGAGCAAGATGTTTATAAGTTCTATTTTTTTCCTATAATAACCTTATTTAATTGAAAATTATGATTTCTATCCAAACCAATATAAATTTTACCTCCAAGGGCCACATACCCATTGTGAACATTTTTCAAATAATTGCTTTCTTTTTCGCTTCTTTGTCTCTCCAATCCCCTTCTTCTCTTTATTTCTCGATTCTCAATATGCTGCAATTTCAATACTCTTTTTAACACTTATGTTCAAGTTAATTGGCTATGTTTCATATAAAATGGGAAATTTTATCTTTTTGATGGAATGCTCCATTGCTATTAACTTCGTGAACTTGGAGATCCAGATAAGTGAGTTTCATCTTGAGTGTCAAATTACTATTTCAAACCAGAAAGTTGTTTACAAATTTGATCTCTTTGGTGGAATGCTTCGTTGCTCTTCCAATGTTTACTTTCTCTCCATTATGTTTAATGGATTCCAAAGATGGCAATCCATGTCTCCCCCCTATTTACAATATAACTATAACCACAGAATTATAGAAAAGTCAAATTGTAACTCATTATAACCAAGAATTTCGTACAAAACTACTACCATTCAAATCTTAACCAGTGTGACCTCTATTTCAACGAACAACCTTACCGAACTTGAAGAATAAAATGGAGAGAATAACATTCTCAATTATCATATGGAAAAGACCCAGTTACAATGCTTTCTCTGTAACTTCAATATGAAGTTGAAAAACAGAGAGCGATTAAAGCTAAACCCAATATACAAGTTAAAGCAGAAAAAAAGATAATATGTGGCATAAACAACACCACAAGATAAAAGCAATACAAAGTAGATAGAGAGGAAGTCCATTAGGAAAATAGATGCTATAATGGTACTCATCAGACTAGAGTGCACATAAATAAGAAAAAGACATTAATAGGGGCAACACAAGATAACCACCAAGTGTGAGGGATATAATGGTTAAGTAGATAAAACCAGTTTATTTTCTCTTCACTCCCTTTCAAGTTAACACATAGGAATTGATAACCCCCAACTTGCCAATGATATAATGAAATCTCTCTCTAATGAGACCTTTGGTAAAAACATATGCAAGTTGATGACATGTCCAAATTTTACAAGGAGTAATATCGTGAGACTGAACTCTTTCTCTAATGAAATGACAGTCTATCTCTACATGTTTTGTTTGCTCATGAAAGACGGGATTAGCAGTAATATGTAAGGCTGCTTGGTTGTCACAATATAGTCTTGTTGAACCAACCTGAGGAGCTTCTAAATCCTACAAAAGCCAACTCAACCAAAGGATCTCACTAACTGTGGCAACCATGGCATGATACTCTGCCTCAACAGAGGATATGGTAACAACAAATTGTTTCTTGGTGTGCTAGGATATCGGAGTACCTCCCAAGGTAATGAAGTATCCAATGCATGACCGGCGAGTGGTGGGACACCCACCCCAGCTTGCATCACAATGAGCCATCAAGGTAAAATCTCCCTCAGATGATAACAGAATGCCCTGACCCACAGTGGACTTGAGGTACCTTAGAACACGTTCTGCAGCCTCCATGTGTTCTTGTTTTGGAGAGTTAATAAATTGGCTATGGATATTAACGACATAGGTAATGTTGGGCCTGGTGACTGTCAAGCAGAGTAATCGACCTACAAGACGTCTGTACTGCCTAACATCAGTGCTAGTTCCTTCACTATTTGCATGCAATCTATGATTATGCTCAATAGGTCTGGGACTAGGTTTACAAGTCGACATACCACATTCTTCTAGGATTTCTAAAGCATATTTGCGTTGACTAAGAACCATGCCATGTGGGAGTATAGTGACTTCAATTCCCAAGAAGTACTTCAATGGACCCAGGTCCTTGATGCTAAAAAGCTAATTAGGGTACGTCTCAATCTGCTGCAATTTGTCTAGACTATTCCCAACAAGGATAACATCATCTACATAAATGAGAGCTGCAGTGAATATATCTCCTGTTTTGTGAATAAATAGGGAGTGATCAGCCTTGGAGTGTTTACACCCAACTCCAAGAAAAACACTTAAAAATTTCTGGTATCAATTTCATGAGGCCTGTTTTAACCCATAAAAGGATTTATTAAGTTTATAAACTCGGGTGTCTCCCTCTTTTTCAAACCTTTAGGGAATCATGTATACATCTTCATGTAGATCACCATGGAGGAAGGCGTTATTGATGTCAAGTTGGTGTATATGCCATCCTTTCTTGAGGGCGATGGCCAGGAGACATCGAATAGTGACCAACTTGGCAACATGGACAAATGTTTCATGGAAATCAATCCCTTCCACCTGGGTAAAATCTTTGGCTACTGGTCGTGCCTTATGTTGCTCTATTTCACCATTGGGCTTGTATTTGATATTATAGGCCCACTTAAATCCTATGCTTTCTTCCTAGGTGGTGGATGTTCTAGGGACCAAGTCTCATTATTTTCTAAACCCTATATCTCTTTTTACATTGCTATCTTTTAGTGATCATGTTTGATGGCCTGTGAAAAGTGCTTTGGCTCATCATTGGAAGTGATGGCAGCTAAAAAGGCTTTATGAGAAGGAAAATAGTTGTTATAGGAAATGTATTGAGCCAAAGGGTAAATGACAGAGTTCACCTTGGGGTTTTTGTCTTCTGTAAGAAAGGGTGGTAGCGTGATATGGAAATCATGAAGATGAATAGGTGGTTTTCAAGCCCTGGAACTGCGTCGAGTTTGATGGCTAGTACTTGCACTAAGCAAGCTCTTTGGACTCAAATAGGAATTGAGTCTCTCAAACTGAGTAAAATAGTACTCACTAGATTAGAGGTGCATAGACTCGGTGTGTGGAACATCAGATGTTAGGCCCATTTCATGACTAGAGTTAATATCTCGAGTATCACAGTTTGTGGGTTCACAGGATAATTGGGCTTGTCCACTTGAATCTATATCAGTCCAGGCCTGGTAATCCAAACGATCTTTCTCTTCAATACCGAATTCAGCGATATGTTGGTGGGCTAATTCATTGTCATTTAAAGCTTTATTTATCCAGCCCATGTCAACGGTAAATCCTGAGTCATGCTGCAGTATATACAAGTCAATTATAGGCCTAATTATGCTTCTCGGCCTGAGGTGTGGATAATTAGAATTCATCTATTACTACAACAAAATTTCCTGTTCTTGTATAGTGGCCTCATCCCATTTCCTGAAAGGAAAAATAGTTTCAAAAAATTTTACATCTCTAGAAGTATATATCTTCTATTTGGAAATATCATAGACTCGATACCCCTTTTGACCTTGAGGATATCCCATGAAGATACAAGGTCTCCCCTTCTTATCAAATTTATCTCCTCCTCGATTATCATGAGCATAGACCAGACAACTAAAAACTTTTAAAAGAGTGTAATCAGGTTTCTTAATAAATATCATCTCATATGGCGTCTTACCCTTCAAATTTCTAGGTAAAAGTATATTAATAAGATGTGTTGCTGTGAAGATGCACTTTCCCCAATATTTAATAGGTAACCCTGCTTGGAATCTCAAGGCTTTGGCAGTGTCTAAGATGTATCTGTGTTTTCTCTCCACAACCCCATTTTATTAGGGTGTGTCAGTGCAAGAAGTTTATAAAATCATGTAATGTTCCTCATAAAATGACATCATGAAATTGGATTGGAACTCAATTCCATCATCAATCCTTATCTGCTTAATTGTCTTCCCAAATTGGGTCTCAACCATTTTGCAAAACAGAGGCAAGAGATGACTAACTTCAAACTTTTTCTTCATCAAATACACCCAGATTCCTCTACTATAGTCATCAACAATAGCGAGAAAATAATATACTCCATATAAAGAGGTAGTTTTGTACCTCTCCAAATATCACAATGTATTAATTCAAAACATCCAATAGATTTTATACAACTATTTGGAAAAGGAAGCCTAGTCTGTTTGGCTCTAATACATGAGTCACAATACAAAATATTTTCACCACCAACACTATCAAAAGTAGAATTGATCAGTCTCATCTTATCACTGGAGGAAAGTCCCAGCCTTTGGTGGTAAAGTTCTAAATCAGCCTTCTTGCTAATTATCATAGCTGTCTTGTTACACTGCACTGGCTCAAGACAGTATAAGCCATCACATTGCCTACTTACTCCAATTAGGGTCTTTATAATCAAGTCCTGCATGACACAACAATCAGCAACAAAAGTCAAAGCACAATTATATTGTTTGGTCAATTTGCTAACTAACAACAAATTGTACTTAAAATCAGGTATCTTCAAAACATGGTTAATCTCCATCCCATTAGGAAGACAAACTCTTCCAATATCCCTGACTGGGACATCTTCCCCATTTGGAATTTTAACAGATGAATCACCACTAGCCTTTTCTTCCCTAATTAGAGTTCCAATGTTACATGTTATGTGCTCAAAAGCACTCGAATCAATGATCCATGGTCTCGTGAATTCAATCTTACCAGTCATGTTGACTTTTGGAGTGCCTAGTTGACAGGCAAGTTGAAGGCCCTATGCTAAACGACTAAAATGATGTAACAAAACAATGTACTGTTCTTGAGACAATCCTGGTATAGGACTATTTTCAGCACTAACCTAGGCAGCCTTCCCTACACTTCTTAAATTAGAAGAAGTGGATTATTTCTCCCTCTTATTCGAATCATGATTGTTTCTATGCCATCCTGGTGGGTATCCCACTTTCTCATAACAGTGTTCTTCTAGGTGTCCCATCTTCTAGCAATGTCTATACTTGGGCCTATCTTTTTTCTCACCTATTTTTTTGTGTTTTGATTATTCTAATTCTGAAATCTAGAAGTATTTTGACTTTGGAAGGCTATCCCTTCCAAGCTAGTCTCCTAGATGCTGAGACTTTTCACTATTGATCATCTTCAAAAACCAAATGATAGGCCGTAGCAAGACTTAGTGAAGGTTTTGTGCTCAAAATCTGAGTTTTTATAATATCAAATGAGTCATTAAAACCCATAAGGTAATAATATAGTTAATATGTCTCCCTCATGTCACTCCCATCCTTCCTGGCAATACATATGTAGCCTTGGCAACTACACTTTGGGATAAGCCTAAGAGATGCCACTTCATCCTAAGAACTTTTTAGCTTGGTATAGTACTAAGTTACGCCCATTCCATCTTGTTTCATAAGAAAAATAGTTCGTCTTAGCTCATATTCCCTTGGCTGACTTCCTTTACCAAATCTCCCTTCAAGAGCAAGTTAGATATCTCGAGCAATGGTGGTAAAACAAATGTTATTTTTCACTTCTTTATCCATGGAGTTCTTCAACCATCATCATACCATTGCATCACAACAGATCCACTATTTAAAGTCCACATATCCCTTAGCTGCCATAGCAAGTTCCCCATTAAGGAATCTCATTTTGTTCTTAGGAAATAAGGCTTCTTTCATTTCACTCTTCCACTCCCCATAATTTCCATGGCGAAGCAAGTTACTGACATATACCTGGCTGAGGTTATCAAATGGGCGGATGTAAAATGGGGAAGAGGCAACCACGTCGATGGTTCGATTGAGTGCTAAAATGATTTAAGAAGTTTCAGTTGTCCCTTCGTTTGGCTTTATCATAACTCAGCAAAGAATAATGAACGCTTGGCAATAAGAAGCAAACTTGGTAACTGGAATAGCTCGGTCACAAAGGATGAATGCGGATCGTAGAGCAATGCTCTGATACCATGAAGAATAAAATGGAGAGAATAACGTTCTCAATTATCAAATAGCAAAGACCCAGTTACAATGCTTTCTTTGTAACTTCAATATGAAGTTGAAAAACAGAGAGTGAGTAAGGCTAAAACAATATACAAGTTAAAGAAAAAAAAAAGATAATATGTGGCATAAACATCACCACAAAATAAAAGTAGTGCACAACAAACAAAGAGGAAGTCCATTAGGAAATAGATGCTATAATGGGGCTCATCAGACTAGAGTGCACAGACATAAGAAAAAGATATTAATAGAGGCAACACAAGAAAACCACCAAGTGTGAGGGATATAATAACTTTCTCTTCAAAACCAGTGTAACCTTCTTGAACCATTGTGACCTTTGTCTTCAACCGATAAACAATATATGACTACCATAAACATTTTTGGATGGTTGGTTCTCCTAGATATCAACATTGTTGGGACTTAACTCATGACCACTAGACTTGGCGTTTAGTGAGGACAACCCAAACCACCACCTATTGTGTGTTTATCCCTTTCATGCTATATTCACACTAAGGGATGTTTTCAGGAATCGAACTCATGTTACTATCATTCACACGTCGACCTTAGTAGCCATCTTGGCCACAGTCCTAGAGACGCCCTAAAAAATCTTACGTTTAGACTTAACTAATAATACCTACAAGGGGTGAATAGGTGAAATTAAATTTTTAAATCTCAAGAACACAGAATCAACAACCCAAAAGCTCAATCAACTAATCAGCAACATATTAAAATTAATAAACTATAAATAAATTGGACACAACAATGTGTTGATGAAGTGAAAAACTTTTGAAGAACTCTTCAAAAGAAAAACCACTATGGTTGTAAAACACCACCTCAAATCCACTATAACAAGGTTAAATTACAGACTTGTGGTTGACCCTAAAGACAGCATGCCAAAGTAACTAAATGTACAAGACAGCTTACCAAACTGTGACTAAACCTTAGCCTCTGCAATACCTTAGAACTCTAGGCCTTCTATAGCATACTTACTTCGAAACCTTCATAGCTTTGCTCTTAGAACTTGAAGCATTTCTCTTTAGAACCTGTGAAGCTTCATGAATCAGTGTGTGGTTGAAGTTTATTTATACCTCTTTTAGATTCCTTAAATCACCCCTTAATCTGATCGTATTCTATATGCAAAATATTTCTGCTGTCATCTATTTCAATTTGGGTGTTCTCTCTTCCTTTCAATATGGCCACCACACCCTCTTTAATTTTCTTAGGTTTCTTTCTTCAAAGCCACTCTTATGCACTTTCCTTAATAAATCTCCTAGTCAAATAAGGATTCCTCCTTCCTTTGGATTAATAAGCACATGACACATTTTACGTTGGAAAAACAAACCAATGAAATTAGACTATAAAACAAATATTTAAGTGGGTCACAGAATTAGCCAACCTAAAATGATAAATCCTAACATGCCCCCTTAGTGTGACTAAAGCGTAAAAGGGATACACACACAATAGGTGGTGTGTTGGACTGTAGCAGCGATGCAGGTGCAATTTGGACTGTGGGCTATCCTCACTGGACCCTTGCGAAACCTAGGGTCATGAGCTAAGTTTCGACAAATATCCCTTTCAAGGTAATTCCCATTCACTCTTTTGTTATTTTTCTTAGTTCTTTTTACTTTCCAATATATTTGTTAGAAAATATGCCTAAAATACCCAAGAAGGGGGGGTTGAATTGGGTATTAAAAATTACTGTCTTTTTACTTTTCAATATGGCCACCACACCCTCTTTAATTTTCTTAGGTTTCTTTCTTCAAAGCCACTCTTATGCACTTTCCTTAATAAATCTCCTAGTCAAATAAGGATTCCTCCTTCCTTTGGATTAATAAGCACATGACACATTTTACGTTGGAAAAACAAACCAATGAAATTAGACTATAAAACAAATATTTAAGTGGGTCACAGAATTAGCCAACCTAAAATGATAAATCCTAACATGCCCCCTTAGTGTGACTAAAGCGTAAAAGGGATACACACACAATAGGTGGTGTGTTGGACTGTAGCAGCGATGCAGGTGCAATTTGGACTGTGGGCTATCCTCACTGGACCCTTGCGAAACCTAGGGTCATGAGCTAAGTTTCGACAAATATCCCTTTCAAGGTAATTCCCATTCACTCTTTTGTTATTTTTCTTAGTTCTTTTTACTTTCCAATATATTTGTTAGAAAATATGCCTAAAATACCCAAGAAGGGGGGGTTGAATTGGGTATTAAAAATTACTGTCTTTTAATAAACCTTGATATAAGAGAAAATAGAAAGCTTTTCCAAGTCAGTAAAACAAAAGATAAACGATTAGGCAGATAAAAGATAAGGCAGATATATGAATGATCAGGCAGATAATGAAATCACATAAACATA
>JASKGM010051118.1:0-19975 GCA_034509205.1 Ceratonia siliqua
AACTAGTGGTCATATGAACAAAGATTATGCATTCATAAAGCCAATTACAGAATTTGCATGCCCAAGTATTTGGAATTCATTATTTGGTTATTTTTTCATAGGTTGTGTGAGACTTGTTAAAGAACATCTTAATTGGGGGATAAATCTGAAAAGCACTCAATAGGTATTTTTGCAAACAAGTATATTGATTAATTATTTATAAAAGCACTCAAACTTTATCCAAAATTTTGTAAAAATACAACTTTTGTATATGGGAAGTGCAAAAATACAACTTTTCCAAATTTCAGCCTTTTCCAAATTTCAGCCTTTAGCAACAGTAAGAAACAGAGTCTGTTTATCAGAAAAATGCTGCTGCTCCTAATCAAACTCCAATTGAAAACTTTGGCAGCCAGTGGTGGAGGAGAGAATGGCCGCCGGTGGTGGAGGTGAGAATGGTCGCCGGTGGTGGAGGTGAGAATGGCTACCGGTGGTATGTTTATCAGAAAAATGCTGGACCAACTTTCTTGCCTGTATCAGAAAAATGCTGCTCTTAATCGGACTCCAATTGAAAACTTTGGCAGCCAGTGGTGGAGGAGAGAATGGTCGCCGGTGGTGGAGGTGAGAATGGTCGCCGGTGGTGGAGGTGAGAATGGCTTCCGATGGTATGTTTATCAGAAAAACGCTGGACCAACTTTCTTGCCTGTATCAGAAAAATGCTGCTCCTAATCGGACTCCAAGTGAAAACTTCGACAACCGGTGGTGGAGGAGAGAATGGCTGCCGGTGGTCTTGTATATTGGCGGGAAGAATCCTGAAATATTTTAGGGGAGAAAGCTACGGAGGGAATGAAGTGAAACAGCAAACCAGGAAAAAAAAATTTTTTTAAATCAAATCTGCCACGTGTCAGAATCTTGGCCGCCCACACAAATGGACGGCCAAGATGGCCTAACAGGATCCCATCCAGTCATTGCTCGACTGGATGGGATTCCCATCCAATCTTTATATATCACCAATATTTTTTTGTTTGCTCAAAGGAAAGCCATAGTTAATTTGCTCTCCTATTCAGTCTACCTATCGGACTAAACCTAAAATAAATTGTCTTGGTCATGAATAAATCAACTACTTAATCTTACTTTCACAAATAAGTTTCTCGCTTTTGGGCTCTGCAAAGATAGGAGGTTTCCCAAACCTCCTTCACTTCTCCCTCTTTTAGTTATTCACTTTACTAACTTTCTTCTCTACAATTTCAATCTCTGTGGATGCCTTAACTGCAACCCAATATCTTGCAATCAACCAAACCCTTTTATCACCAAAGGAAATCTTTGAGTTGGGTTTCTTTCCTTCAACCAATACCAAATGGTTTCTGGGTATATGGTATAAGAACATTAACGATATCTCAGAGAAGCAAACCAAAATGACCCCACTAAAGAATCTACCAGCGACTGTCCGGCGGTAGACAATGTGGGTAATAAGGGACGATGTCATTTTTTAATTGATGCTGGTGACGTAAATATTTTATATTGTCATATAAATATTTTAGTTTTTACGTCAGTTATTTATTTATTAATGTTAATTAATAATTTAATAACAGAGATTAAATTGATAGAAATAAAAACTATAAGGACTCAATTTATCAAAATTAAACTATAAGAATTAAACTGATAATTTCTTAAAATTATAAGTACTAAATATTATATTAATCTTAATTCAAATACACAGCTGTTCAAACAATTTTTCACAATAAAAAAACAATTAATTAAAGTGGTTCTGTATTCTTTTGTACATTTTTCCTATGCAAGCCATTGATTTGATATACTGTAGACCGAGTATATATGTATTATTTAGGGGTTACTCCCCTAGAATAGGGGAATTAATAATTTTTAAAATTTTAATTTTTTAATAATAATAAGTTTAAAAAAAATTTAAAAAATAAATATAACTAAAAAAATTCAAAAAAATTGAGAAAGAATAATGCATTTAAAAAAAAGTAAAATTTTTGGAGAAAATTAGAAATATTTTAAAAAATATATAAAAACATCTTAAAAATTTTTTTAAAAAATATCTTAAATAGATACTAAATAAATAATGCAAACAATAATAAAAGAAAAAAGAAAAAAGGAAAAAAAGAGAGGTGGGATATAAAAACTCTTTGGCGGCGATAGCTTAGTTCCCTCATTATCTAATGAAGAAATTGAATATGTGGTTATTCATTCCTCATCTTTATATTTTTATTTTTATTTTATTCATTCCTCATCTTTATTTTTAAAACATATGCATATTTTTTTCACATACAAATTTAAAACATAAGCATACTTTTGTAAAACGTACGCAGATTTTATTCATTCTTCGTCTTTATTTTTAAAGGGTTTCATTCTATTCACTTGTGTTTTGTATTGTTATTACTTATTACTTAACATAATGAAGTATGAGCATACGTGGATTTCTCTATATTGGTTCTTAATTGATGTACGCAATGAGAGTGTTAAAATGATGAATACTTTTATTATTAAAAGTACGTTTTATTTATATCCCAAACAATTTATAATGTTACAAGGTTATTGTATAGATTAAACTAATATTTAAAAATTAAATTGTAGGCTTGATCATAATAATAGCCTTAAAATTACAGTTAAAAAAATTAGACCAAATCGATCAGTCAGACTAAAAAATTAGTAAACCAATCAATAGGTAAAAAATAAATCAAAAAATATAAAACCAGTTAACCAGACCAGTTCAAATGATTTTATTTTTCCCTTTTTATCTTTTTATTATTGAAACTAAATCTCTTTAACTAATTTTTTATATCTTTGAGTTCAAAATAATATTATTTTAATAATTTTATAACATAAATGAATATCTCGATTATAATTTTATCATTGATGGTTAAATATTAGGATGCCTCTAGGCTACCGCCCTAAGTTACAGGCTTTAATTTTTTTTTTAATTTTTTTTTAATTTTTAATATTAATAAATTATTATTTACATCATATATTTTTAAAAAAAATTTTTTAAAACGTTTTTGTATTTTTAAAAATACTTTTTATTATAAATAAATAGTGTCAAAAAATTATGAATGAATAGTGTATGAAAGATATAAAAAAATTTTAAAAAAATTCTAAAAAATTTCTAAAAAATTATATGACATAGATACTAATTAATTAATGTTAAAAAGTAAAAAAAATTAAGCCAAAAAATTAAAAAAAATACTATATTTTGAGATGGACTGTACAGTACAGCCCCAAAAAAGGGGATGTACCGTAGTGTTGCCCTAAATATTATATTATATATGATTATGTACTTATTTTATATGTAATTAAATTATTTTATGATATTTTATATATAATAGTATGTCATACATTATGATTTTTATGTTAAATTATTTATCTAGTTATTTAATTTTTAATCATTAATATATAGTATAAAATTTTTTTAAAAGTATATATATTTTTTTATTATCAATTTGACCAAGGTTAGATTAAAATTGAACCAGTAAACCATAAACTTTATATTGGCTCAATGATCCATATTATTTTTAAAACACTGCTCATTGTTCAAGATATCGAATCAGATTTTCTTTTGTAGAGATTTGTTTAGGGAGAGGGGGCTATTTCACTTGATAGCAAGACTTTACTATAGCACTTATATATAGCCTATTAAGGGGAGTTGCTAGCAGGGAGAATCAAGCATAAGCCTTTCAAGTGAAGTGTTTTAATTTTTACTAGCTGAACTATCTCTCATTCGCAGTGAATCAGACTTTTAACAATAAAAAATGTTCATCATTTTAATATTTCACATGATTTACTCTGTTAAAATTTGGATATAAATATCATGAAGTGATTAATCAATAAAGGAATAAATCACAATCAGGTTGAATGACATGCTTCAAATTACAATATGACAAATTGATTTTGAGACAATAGGCTAAACTATAATTTAGGGTTTAACATGTTATTTTTTAAAAAAAAAATTAAACTTATAAGTATTATATTTTAAAAATATAAAGGGTTTAGTACAAGTTTTAGAAATAAAGAAAACATATATATAAAATGAAAAAAAAAATTAAAGAAAGGTTAAAGTAATTTGTCTATTTATTTTTTCTTCTATAGGTTTAGCCTAACCACCGGCCCGAAAAAATTAGGATAGGCTCCTTGGAAAGGTACTCACAGAGTTAGATGGGCCTTAAAGATCATATTGGATCTATAAATCATTTTGGAATAGGCCTGAAACAAAATCCAAAACTCAGTATCTTAAAACTCGGATAAAAACCCCAACGCAGCGTTTAGGGAAACCAAGTGCGCTATATAATAGACCGGCCACTCGCGTAGGGTTTTCTGTGGTCTTGTGCTCTTACGGCCGTCAGCTTCTGCAGAGAACAAGCTCCTGCTATCTGCGAACTTCCGCCATGGCCGTTGGTAAGAACAAGAGGATTTCCAAGGGAAAGAAGGGTGGCAAGAAGAAGGCGTAAGTAACCGTTTTATCTCTATCAAAGTCTCAATTTTGTGTTCTGTTTCTGAGATTATATTCAGCTCTGTTTTGTACTTCTTTTTGTTCATTTGGCTTTCAGAGCTGATCCCTTTGCCAAGAAGGATTGGTACGATATTAAGGCCCCTTCTGTTTTCCAAGTAAAAAATGTGGGCAAAACTCTCGTCACTCGTACTCAGGGAACCAAGGTAATTTCATTGATATTTCTCAGTTTCTTTTTTGTGCTTTATATTGGTATACAGAAAGGAGAATGGGAATTCTTGTTTGAATATAAAACCTATGAAAGCCTTAGATTTTTGTATAAAAAATTTGTCATTCTATTGTGGGTCACTTTTATGTTTCTCCAAATGAGCATTCATTTTATATAGCTTTGATTTGTATAAAGTAGTGAGATCTGGGCATTTGTAAATTTAATGTTTAGTTTATTTGTGCCAAACCTTTGTGCATCCTTGCTTGTTCATGTATATTAATATGTAGTGGATAATGCAAGTGGATGTCCTACAACTAAATTTTAGTGCTTGTATGTCCTTCTCTGTTTTTGTAGGTTATACTGTTTATTGCCCTCTAACTTGTTCACCGGTTTTGTATTATTCAATTGTTGATTTTATTATTAATATGGATTTTAATGTTTACGTTTATGATATCTGCTTTGGTGTACATACAATTTACTGTGTTAAATATAAGATCATGGATGTTGTAAATAACAGATCGCTTCAGAAGGACTTAAACATAGAGTGTTTGAGGTCTCATTAGCTGATCTTCAAGGTGACGAGGACCACGCATACAGGAAGATTCGGTTGAGAGCTGAGGATGTTCAAGGGAAGAATGTTCTGACAAATTTCTGGGTATGATAGATGGCTCAAACTTGTATTTTTGCTCATATTATACCTTGAATGATTATAATCTAATTAAAACTTTCTATTGTAATGTCTAGGGAATGGATTTTACAACTGACAAATTGAGGTCATTGGTGAGGAAATGGCAAACTTTAATTGAAGCTCATGTGGATGTGAAGACCACTGATAATTACACATTAAGGATGTTCTGCATTGGGTTTACCAAGAGGCGTGGAAACCAGATCAAGAGGACCTGTTATGCTCAATCAAGTCAGATCAGACAGGTATATTCACTACAATAATGTTACATGCAATCAAGCTTGTTTTAATACGTCTTTATAATATATACAAGCATACAACAGTAATCTGTTCAACATATATCAAGGTATCCTGAACAATGTTTGTTGTTGCATTTCTCTTTTAACAAGTACCTTAGAAACAAACTTAATGGTAGCTAACTAAGTGAAATCATTACTTATTGTTTTCACTTGGCTTTGCAATTTTGCTGTTGGCTCCAACCTATCCACAAATTTAAGGGATCTGGTTATAGTTGGAACAATGTTTTTGGTGCCTTGTGGAGGTGGTTACGAGTTTGTTGTGTTTCTTTCTATGCTTTTGTTGGCTGAGGGGTGATTATTTTGTGCTCTCTTCTAGAAGATTGCATTTTTAAAAATGGACCTTTATCTTTTCAGATCCGCAGAAAGATGAGGGAGATCATGACAAACCAGGCAACATCCTGTGATTTGAAAGAGTTGGTCCGCAAGTTCATTCCTGAGATGATTGGAAAAGAGATCGAGAAGTCAACATCTAGCATCTACCCTCTACAAAATGTGTTCATTCGCAAGGTCAAGATCTTGAAAGCTCCCAAGTTTGATCTTGGAAAACTGATGGAGGTATGCTCTTATTTAATATTCCTGTATCTTTTCCCTCATGGCTCACATACCTACTGAAAATGTTGGAATGAAGTTCTGATCAATTCTTACTTTAACAAAAAGCTTGGTTTCTGCAATGGATTTATCTGTGGCTTGATTTTTGTAATGGTATTTCCTGGCTGGCTGGACATTCTCATTGAGTTGGTCGTGCCGAGCTGCTTTTTTTTTTTTTTGTAACTACTTTTGATTGGGACACTGCCTAAGATAACTAAGCGCCTTGCACATTTCTCTTTGGTCGAAGAGACTTCCATTTCATTATTTGTTTCATTGTAATATCTTCTATCCTTTTTTGTGATTCATTGGTCTTTCTGAAATCTCAGTTTATCTAATGGAATGGAAACAATATTGAATAAAGAAATTCTTTGGGATGAAATTTATCTATATTGCTACATTAAAACAGTTGTAAACATGATCAGTTTACTAACTTTGATACCCATGTCGTCTGTTCCGTGTAGGTTCATGGTGATTATTCAGAAGATGTTGGTGTGAAGGTAGACAGACCTGCAGATGAAATAACGGCTGAGGCAACCACTGAAGTTATTGGAGCTTGATTGCGTGATAATATGCATTTTTTAGTCTGATCTAGGAGTTTCTGCTACTTTATTTTCGTTACAGTTTTAATTTTGAACTTTAGATCCAATGTTGTTATTGAAGCCAAGCACACCAGTTTTGTGTTGACATTAAAAGTTTTGTACTCAATCTATGGCTGCATTTTCAGACCTTCAAAAATTGCCTTGCATTCTTTTGACATGTCAATATAATTGGGCTACTAGCTAGTAATAATTCGCCACAATGGCACATGTTGTACAACCAGTGGATGGTGCCATGATGTAAGAGCGACCATGGTGATAGAAACTGGATTTTAAATAGAGTCTTAATCGTTGGCTTGGGAAGTAGCTTTTTTGTGTGCCATTGTTTTTAATTCGCATTTATACTAGTTTTCTACCATTTGCAAGCGTTGAAGTTGGGAAAAAGCCATGCATCTCAACAAGCTAAAACAGATGTGGATATAGTAGCTAAGGGTTTTTTTTAACAAGGTGACTTAACAGATTTGTATGTTACAGTGATGTTTAATCTGATGCAATGAAATTAGCTTAAGCATAGTTTCTTTTATTGTTTGCTTTAAAGTTTGCACTACTAGCTTCTTTTTTCTGAAATGATCATGGTAAGCGAGACGAGTTTTACCGAATAGCCTGGTGAACAAGTTTACTTAAAGAAATACTCTTTAACGTTATTTCTACTTTTCACTTGTTTCCTTTATGATATTGGGTTTCCTCTATTGGAGTAATGGAATTTTTACAAACTGCTTATGTCACTATACACAGTCCATTAAATCCATTTATTCTTATTATAATGTAATGTATTTGGTTAGATGAGAAATTTTGTGAGAGTATCACTTCCTCCCAAGGCCATGTGTTTACTGATTGCCACGGCTGTTGTGAACAAACCAGCAGGATATGAACCGAACGAGACAGAACTTTGTTTTTTTCCATACTGGCTTGTATTTCCTTTCTTTTCTTTTCCCCATTTTTCCATGAATGCTACAAATGCGTACACAATCAAAAGCTGAACAACTTTGTGTATCCTCAATACTGGGAAAACTGGGAGACTGGGAGTTCAAGATTGCTTAACAGTTATCAACATCATTACATCAATATAACTTTTACATAGATAAATTTCAGATAGCTTAAAATTATCATAAATTGCAATCTCTAAGTAGACTTGATGATGGACCAAATTGAGAGCTTGACTTTTGTTAATTTTTAAAGAATTTAAACCCAAAGCCTAACAGATTTTTATATAAAATAAAGTTCGAAACCGCCCACTACCTCCAAGCAAACAAATCAACTTTGGAGATCAGTTGGAAGAAGACTAAACATGACCACATCTCTGCTTTTTCCCTTAATGAACATGTAGTTCCTCAGAACTCCCTCCTTCTGGAACCCAGCCTTCTCCAGTACCCTCTGAGATGCCATATTTTCCAAGTCAGTTAGAGCTTCAAGCCTCTCCAAATGAGGGTACTCACCAAATATAGTCTTTCCCACTTGTTTCAGAACCTCGGTAACAATCCCTTTTCCCCAGTATTTGTAAGCCAGAATATAGCCAATGTCAGCTGTTTTAGCTCTGAATTTATCATTTCCTGAATACAAACACACAGAAACAGACCCAATTGCTTGATTTTCAAGGCAAATTGCTCTGTACCATGAAAATGTGATAGGGATCTTGTTGATGAAGTTTATGCCATCTTCTTTGCTGGTGTAGGGTTCCCAAGTGCAATACTTGGTTACTTTTTCATCACTTGACCACACCATGAGATCGTCTAGATCAGAAAGATCCAGTGGTCTAAGAGAGATCTTAGTCAGATCAATACTCACTTCTTTAGAATCTGATTTGGAAGAAGTGGTTCCCTCCATCAGGTAAGCTTTTAAGTGTTGCTGATATTGAACAAGAGAAAGCACCTCATTTGGGAAGAAGCTTGTGGGTATTGGTCTATTTATGTGCTGATAAGCTAGAAAATTCTACCCAGAATATATGGGATATTTTTGGGTAACAAACTTTTTATGGCTACCGTGTCATAATGAGAAAACTATTTTCTGGACGTTGGACGAGATGTGAATTAATATCAATCATAAACTATGTTTAACATGTTACCGTTGATATTATCATTTTTTGAGTATTCAGTCATTTATCAAGGGGACTAGGAGACTCAATTATGATTTTTTAAGTATGTAATGTGAGACTTGAGTATTCATTTGCATTGAAGGAACATGGGATTGGGGTATTCAGAAATTAATTTTTGGGTATTTAGTATTAGACTAAGTATTCAGTTGTATTGAAAGAATCAGTTGTCCTTACTTATATTTTAGGTTAATAAGTTAAAAAAATTACTTATGGCATCGGTACTCAAAAATTTTACATTATCCAAAAAATATGCCAAAATAAAATTGTAGATATAATATTTTGATGTATAAAAATTTATTATGTAACCTAGTTTATCAAAAATAAGTAATCAAGCTAATTATAAACAAATAAATATATTAAATATAATTTTTAATGAAATTCACCTTTAATATATTTATATATTTATTCATAATTAACTTACTCTACTTATCTTTAATAAATCAGGTCTTCCTTTAAAATTTTCTAAGGAAAACACAGACCATGGAATCAATGGCCGCCTTGCTTGACTAGAAATAGGGTGGCAGTGACTGTGAAGTAGCAAATGAATTCCATCACACAAGTTGCTTTAGACATCTAAATCTCTTTTATCTTTTGGATTTTTGTCAAGTTTCTGGTTGATTATCTACCCAGTAGTTTTGTTCTTTCTTTTCATAAAGTCATTGAGTATTCATTTGCATTGAAGGAACATGGGATTGGGGTATTCAGAAATTATTTTTTGGGTATTTAGTTTTAGATTAAATATTCAGTTGTGTTAAAAGAACCAGTTGTCCTTACTTATATATTAGGTTAACAAGTTAAAAAAGTTACTTATGGCATCGGTACTCAAAAATTTTTCGTAATCCAAAAAATATGCCAAAATAAAATTATAGATATAATATTTTGATGTATGAAAATTTATTATGTAACCTAGTTTATCAAAAATAAGTAGATCAAGCTAATTATAAACAAATAAATATATTAAATATAATTTTTAATGAAATTCACTTTTAATATATTTATATATTTATTCATAATTAACTTAATCTACTTATCTTTAATAAATCAGGTCTTCCTCTAAAATTTTCTAAGGAAAACACAGACCATGGAATCAATGGCCGCCTTGCTTGACTAGAAATAGGGTGGCAGTGACTGTGAAGTAGCAAATGAATTCCATCACACAAGTTGCTTTAGACATCTAAATCTCTTTTATCTTTTGGATTTTTGTCAAGTTTCTGGTTGATTATCTACCCAGTAGTTTTGTTCTTTCTTTTCATAAAGTCATTGACCCTTTGTTCTTATTTTACCATATCACCAGTAAAATACAAACAATAATTCATAAAGGAGTGTTCTTTGGGTGAAAGTATTTTAATTTGTTTCCACTGGCAGTCAATTGAAAACTTGATCACAAAACTAACAGATGCTTTGGTTCACAGTGATTATTCAGATGCTGGTATGAGTAAAAAAAATTACATAAATAATTATAAATAAACATATAAATATGTCAGGTATAATTTTTAATAAGGTTAATATAACTTTTAATCCTTACTATTCCATTCAATCTTTACTTTGGTTTTTATAGTTTAATTTCATTCAATTTAGTTCTTACAGTTTCAATAACTTTCATTTTAATTCATATAATTTAGTTGCGTCTAATTGAGTCCTTACGATTTCAATAACTTTTATTTTGTTTCCTACTGTCAAATATTCACTTAATACAGTTAATATTATTGTTGAAGTGGTAAAAAATTAATCACATAGTATGCTTACGTGTAAATTTGTCATGCGATTAGTTTTTTGTTACTTCAACAATAGTATTAACGGTGTTAAGTGTATCTTTAAAGGTAAGAACCAAAATGTAAGAATTCAATTAAACAAAACTAAACTATAGAGATCAAAGTGAAAGTTATTGAAATTATAAGAACTCAATTGAACGAAATCAAATTATATAAATCAAAATGAAAATTAAATAAAATTGTAAGGAGTAAAAATTATATTAAATCTTTTTAATAATACTAAATTATGATATATTTACGCATTTATTTATAATTAGTTTAATGTAGTAATAGTTGAGGGGACAACGAAAGCCATGAGGTTATAATGGATTTTAATCTATTTTAGGAGTTGTACTACTCAATTGTGTGCATATTGTTTTGTAAATTCTGGAAATTCACTTGGAATAACACAATATGTTTGGATAAAATGTTATTTACTCAACCGTACTAAATTAATTAACAAAATAAACAAGATTAATAATAAATTATGGGGGTTTGAAATTAAATTAAAAATAAAAATTAACACAAATAAATTATAAATTATAAATTACAAAATAAAAAATAAGAACTTATAAAAGAGATGAGACACATGGTTAAGGAATCATTCTTTACCTTTACATATGAATATACTCAATAATTAGAATTTATTTTTTACTTTTGTTTAAAACTTTAAAATAATCACAAGCTCGACTATCTTGATTTTTTTTTTTCACTTTGTCATTAAGCAAAACAAATTCTTCACTTAATCCATTTTCATTAAATAACTTAAAATAATCTCTCTAAATTTAATTTAATAAAAGTAATCAATAAAAAAAAATAGGTTAATCCAAAAAATAAATACACAAGTTTAATTCATTTATCTTAAGTGATATTCTTCGTGCAATTTTTAAAAAATATTTTATAATCATTGATCACAATTGTTACTTGTGAATAAATTTTTTGACAATTACATATCAAAACTCCTAATTTAGCAATTAAATTACTATCATGTTTATTTAATTGCGCACTAAACATACAAAATAACAATATTTATTAACAATCAAACCAAAAAAATCAGCAACCCCCATTAAAAAATACATGAAAAATTAATTCTTAAAATTAATTAAAATTCATGTCTAAAACTTTAAAACCACCTTTAATAAAAAATAAAATTAACTACACATATTCAATAAATTCAACAATAAAATCATTAAAAAAAAAAACTTGGTAGTTGAAGATTGGTACTCCTTCCTCGACTTCTCTCCTCTTGCTCTTCTTCCCTTCAACGTTTCAGCCGTTTTGTTGTGCAGCAGAATCCTCACAATTTCCCAATATTCCATCCGTGTATTTCCCATTGTTGCTGTGACGTCGTTCTGGCTTGTGGCTGTACTGTTGCGTTTTGACTTGGCTTTTCTAATTTTCCAGCTCCTCTTTTTAAAATAATGCTCATTTGCTCTTTTCTTATCTCAATTTTAATTTTTTTTTAAATTCCTACAAAAAATAAAAGAGTAATAAATATTAAAAATTATCAAAAAATTAATAAATAAATATAAAATATGTAAAATTATGCACTTGCATCCTCTTTGCTGGTGAAAGGTTCCATCAAGACTATGTTTTGAAGACAGATAAGTTGTTCCAGTTTTAAGATAGAGATTTAACCTTTTATGTGGATACAATTAAATCCTATTTGCAAAGAATCGTTATCTTCATCAAAGATGATTCTCTGAAACAGATAAGTTATTCTAATTCTACGGTAGAATTTTGATCTCTTATGTTTATTTGATCCTATTAATTGAGCCAGTAACAATGAATTTAAATTTTGCTATAATAGAAAAAAGGTTATGTAGAAAGAAGCTTGTGAGTGTTGATCTATTTATTATGCCGTGAAAAAGCACCCATGAAGAATGAATCACACGTATAATTATAAATATTAATAAAAATAATTAAATTAGTTAAATAAAAAAATTTATAACACATGCCATTTATTAATTAAAAAATTTAATGATGTGTTATTTATTTATTAGAGAACTTGATATTAAATATCTAAAAAATTTTACCAAAATTTTGTCCTAAAACAGTAATATGGCTTCCCTGCTGGTTGTCTTGGTTGACTTGGGAAAATCATTTACATTGACTTTTTTTTTTTATATATATAGGAGAAATTCTCACTTCATCTTTTGATAGGTAAACTAAATTGGATAAAAAATATATATATAACGAAAAACTATTTTCTCGGAGATAATTTCAATTTGAACATAAACTTTTTTTATTTTAATTTCATCCTTTAATTTAATTAAGGGTTCAATATTTTCTTAGTTAATAACTCCGTCAAATTTTTTAACAAAGTCATTCTAAATGGCTTTATGTAATCCTACATGACATTTTTTGTTCCTAATCATTATTTGAAATCACGAGATAAAAGAAAAAACTTATTTTCTGTTTTCTCAAATTTCTTTTTTATATTTTTCTTATCATTTAAACATGCCTCTTTCATTTTCGAAACAATAAAAATTAATCTTTCCGGATTAGAAAATATATATGTTTTTATTTTAAAAAGTTAGGGTTAATTTTTTTTTCTAAAGTATAGAACAATATCTTAATAATATTAAAAAATATATTAAATCTCATGAGTCACGTTGAGACATCACTTTAAATATATTACCTCTAAAAATACTTAAATTGAATAAATTAAAAAAACTATCTTAATAACTAACACCTAAACCATTTTGTCCCAAAGAAATTTGCACAATACTTACTGAAAACATTTTCTTGAGTACCTTTATGATTTCAATCAACAAGGAAGTGTAAAGAACCCTAGCCACAACTAAAAATTCCTGCTTGGGGGCCGTCATCTAACCTAGGCGATAGCCATCATCTATGTTATTTTTCTCATTTTTCTTCTCATTTTTCTTTCATATTGAAAACGTTTTCCCGTTCCATCAATGGAAGATATCTCCTCTTTATAGGAAGGGATTCAATGACTGAAGAATGTTCTAAAAAATTTTCAAAGTTTCTCAACCATATTTACAACAATAAGAGTAAAAAATTGGCAATAGACAGTTGGGAGTCCTAGCCCTTAGAGAGGGTTAAGAAGTGCGTTGCTTCTCTTCGAATTTCTTCAACATCTTAGTGTTGTTTGTTCGGTTAATGGAAATTTTAAATCTTGTAATGTCTAAAACTTGTGAGTAAATGTTGTGTTACTTATGATTCTTAGGCGTTTAGCATCTTGTGTCTTAGAAGGGGGCATGCTCATCTTTGTAAAAGGACCTGCTAGATCCTCCTTGCTTGTTGTCCTTTGTGTTTGATTGTATATTTTGTTAAATTAATTTAATAATTTTATGGATTAACATTAATTAATTATTAGTCCAATTACATAATTAATTAGGTGATCAGTCTTGGATTAGCACTAAACTAAGAATGGATTGTGTCATAATAAAATGTGGATAATTCGTGATAGGTCGGATTACTTACAAGCCCATTGGGTAGAGGCCCCAACTTACAGCCCGTTTGTAGTCAGTTAATTTCCTATCACATTTATTGACTAAAGGAAGAGAGAGAGTCATTTTAGTAGTGTAAACACCTAATTTTGTCCCAGGGTTTAAATTAATAAATTTCTTCTCTAAATAAAAATAAAAATAATAATAAAGGAAGAGGGAAGATAAAAAGAAATATTATTAAAAAAAGGGTAAATTAATTAACTAAAAAAATTAAAACGAAAAAGAAGTAAACAAAAAAAAAGAGAAAGAAATAGCCCAAAGTCATTTTTTTGCAGCCAAAAAGGGTCTAACAATTTCCAGCCCAGTCCACTTTGTACTCAGCCCACACAACCGGAGCCCAACTAGCCTACCCGGTCCAATAAACCACCTGACCCGACCTGGACCGTACCCGTGACCCAGATTGCCATAATCCCTAACCCCCAAATCGTGCCTGCTCCCCGGTTCCCTCACCTCTGTTCCCTCTTCTCCCCAATCTCTCGGCGCCATCTTCTCTCCTTCCGCCATAACCACAGCACCTTCACCCATCTTTCCGTGTCCCTTTCACTCTGCCATAACCCAGGACTCTGATTGCTCACCCATTTCCCTGTATTTCTGCCATGCGTGATCAGCTCCTTGCTCCGGAGATACAACCTTTACTTACGGGATTTGGTCCCCCCACCACACCTTGCTCTTGGCTATAAAGAGAACGAAGAGCGTTTAGGAAAGGGATCAAGAGGAGACCTAACAGAGAGCCAAGGAAAAGCTTCCGAGACAGAGAGCCAAGGAGTTGGAGAACTCAACTAACCAAGAGCCAACAAAAAAAAGCTACTAAGAGTGGAAGGAATCCAGGGTTAGGGGAGATTTTCTGAGAAAGAGGGGATTTAGAGAGGAGAAAACGAAGAGAAGCAAAGAAATTTGTGCATTGTTAAAAGGTTTTTCCCCTTTATTTCTTTGGTGATGAATGTAATTGTTTTAATTGATTCTGGTATTTTAATCTTCTAGCTTAGACTGTGGTTTAATTCTGGTTGAATTTTCTAATCATGTTGGTATGCCATCCTAATTCTGTTAAGATTGTTGTTTTGGTTTCAATGAATTTTCATAATCTGTTAAGTATGCCATAGTGATTTAATAGGGGGTGGCATTTCATTCTGGTTTAATTCAGATACGATACTATGGTATGTCAATTGGCAGTTTCAATTTGGTGTCATTGCTATGCGTTAAACTGGTTCAATTTGATCTAAATCCCCCTGATATTATGTGTTTCGAAACTGGACTTTAACAGAGTAGTATATATGTTTTATTTATCTGTTAAAGGTATGGCTTATTCGTAGCACTTTGTTGTTAAATGGTATACTAGAACTGGATCATTAATCCTAGGCATGGTGTTCTAATTGTCTGAGAGTGTATTAGGATGATGTTGATTTAAATCTTTCATACCATTATATTAACTCAGCTCAGTCATGATTTGATCCTGTGGTTTGGCTGAAGTAAACAAGGTAAAAGCCAGATTTCAAACCCCCTTGGCTAAAGTTTATTAAGGTCCCAATCCTGCTCCCCAGTTTATGCATGAAAAGCATCTTAATCAGTGTTTATAAGAGCAATGCCATATGATTCGTGTCTTAGCATAGACCTGGTAGCATTCGTTGCCACTATTTTGTTCTTAGAAATTGAAATGCTCATTTATGTTCAAAAGAGGGGTATTGTTATTATACTACCAAGCTAGCTGATCTCCAGTAAAGGCACTTAGTTTGATTTCTGTTTTGTAAAATGGTAAACCATTTTCACAATCCAAAATGGTCAACTCTTAATATACTCAAATAAACTCCTAATCCCTGCCACACAGTGGGGTTATGGCAAAAGCTAGTAGTTCACCATTTGGTTCTGTTGATTGCTTGTTTTCATATATACTTCACCATGATCACTTAAACTAATGGAAACCCCAAGTGCTAAATTTTCTCTTCTGGGGTAGTCCAAAATGGGTCCAAAACCCAAAAGTTTTTTTAGACAAGGTATGTTAAGAAGACTAATTCAATAATACGGCAAGTGAATGATTTTTAGAGGAAGTCCTAAAAAAGAAAATTAATTAATTTTAAGTAAAGAGGAAGGATTGGGTTCCAAAGGCCCATAGGGTTTCAAGGACCCAATAAAATCAATATAAGGCTTAAGGATTTGATTGAAAAATCAATTTAAAAAAAAAATGGGGTTCAAAGCCCAATGCCAAAAAATGAGTTTAATTTAAATCTTTCATACCATTACATAAATTACATTTTGACCCCGCTATTTATAAAAGTTATATATTGGCCCCTCTATTCATATAAATTATATCTTGCTCCCTTTATTTTTATAAATTAAATTTTAGCCCCATTATTTTCAGTAATTATATTTTAGCCCCATTACTTTTAATAATTGCATTTAGACCCCTAGTTTTCAAGAATTACATTTTAGCCCTACTATTTCCAAAACTTTTGTTCTTGCCTAAATACTTTCATAAATTCTATTCCTGCTTCAATAACCCACCTTTAAAATGACTTTTAGTTTACCTTTTCCAAAGTCCTAATCTTCGTGACATCTAGTGGAGTTATATACTCCCTAATGTCCTAAAATATTACATGCTTTCAGTGGAAGTACATCTTTCCCGAAGTCTCAATTATCCTTTTTCTTCGACTTTCAGTGGAATTTCACTTTTCCCAAAGTCTTCATTTTCTGGGGCATTTAGTGGAGATATATTCTTCCCAATGTCCTAATTCATTTTTCAGGCTTTAAGTAGAATTTTATATTCCCCTAATGTCCTAACATTCACATGCTTGAGATCATACATCTCACTCAATCTATTAATTAAACTATTCCGAATTACGTTGACCTTGATCCCTGTCGAGGTACGTAGGCACTTACTTAGTAAGGCAGGTCTAGTTTTTTTTTTCTATCTTTCTCCATCATTATTTTATTAATAAAAATGAGTAATTTAAATAAATTAAAATTCTTTAAGCACAAACAATTTAGGGTAACCGTCCTTAGGGATGGATGTTGTAGGGTGCCTAACACCTTCCCTACGCGTAATTAGACTCTCGAACCCTTCCTCTGGTTTTAAGGGCCAGTTTTCCTTTATTATTTTTAAGGATCCCAATTATCCTTCTAATTAATTGGTGGCGACTCTCATTTTCTCTACGTTTTTCCTTACGTACCCCAAGGTCATAAAGTGATGGCTTTTCACCGGCTGTCACGTTGTGACAAGTAGTTTAATTAATTAACTCATAGAGTTAATTAATTAAATCATAATTTGTTAAATTGAAAACTGGCAGGGTTGTCAAGTGTGTTAGATCTTATAGGGGTGTTGAGTATTATGGAAGGTATACTAAAACGGGTAAAAATCCTGGCCCATTTGCTTTATTTTTGCAAGAACATGGTATAGAGGCTCAGTATACTATGCCTGGCACTCCTCAACAAAATGGGGTTGCAGAGAGGCTTAACAGTACCCTAATGGATATGATCAATCACTCCTCCTTGCCAAAGTTTTTGTGGGGTGATGCTTTAGAGACTGCAGTATATACTCTTAATCAGGTTCCTAGTAAATCTGTACCAAAGACTCCATATGAACTATTTTCTGGTAAGAAGCCCAGTTTGAGGCACTTTCATGTGTGGAGCCGTAAGGCGGAAGTGAAGTCATATAATCCTTAACTCAAGAAACTTGATTCTAGAATTGTCAGTGGATTCTTTATTGGGTAATGCTCAAGATCAATAGGGTGTAGATTTTACTTTCCTACTCAGACTACTAGAGTCATTAAGTCTGATCGGGCATTTTATTTAGAGGATGACTTAGATAGTGAGAGTCATATATCTAGGACCATTGATCTACGTGAGAAGAGTACCCTTATGCCCATTTCTATTATACCATCTCCATCTATAATTAACCACTCTGATAGAGATGATATTATTGTTGAGAATCCAACTGATATCGATATAGGGCCACCTATGGTAGATGTTGATGAGCCACCTATAACAAATGTTGAGGAACCTATGGTTGAATTAAGACGGTCTCAAAGAATTCGCAGACCTGCAATTCCAACTGATTATATAGTTTATGTACAAGAATTTGAATCAGATGTTACTAATAGCATAGACCCTGTCTTTTTTAAGGAGGCAATGTCAAGTCTTCACTCTTCTAAATGGTGGGAGGTTATGAATGATGAGTTTGCCTCAATGTATCATAACCATGTGTGGGAGCTTGCTAAATTGCAGATGGATGCAGGTTTGTTGGCTGTAAGTGGGTCTTTAAGACCAAACAAGGGACTATTAGTGAAATTGAAAGATATAAGGCCAGACTCGTAGCTAAAGGCTAAAATTAGAGAGCGGGCATTGATTACACAGAAACATTCTCTCTGGTATCTACTACGGATGCCTTCAGAGTTGTCATGGCCCTTGTTGCACAGCTTGATCTTGAACTTCATCAGATGGATGTCAAAATTGCCTTTTTGAATGGAAATTTATATGAAGAGGTTTATATGATTCAACCAAATGGCTTTGTTGAATCTAGGAAAGAGTACTTGGTGTGCAAAATGATAGATCTATCTACGGGCTGAAACAAGCTGCCAGGTAGTGGTATCTGAAGTTTGATGAGCTTATCACCTCTCTTGGGTTCATTGAGAATGTTTCATATCAATGTATCTATCAGAAATTTGACGAGGAGCAGTTTTGTAATTCTTGTGCTCTATGTTGATGACATTCTTCTAGCCAACAATTCAATGAACTTTATGAATGAAACAAAACATATGTTGTCATGACTTTGATATGAAAGATCTTGGTGAGGTCTCTTTTTTCTTGGGATTCAAATCCACCGTAATAGGTCTCATGGCATTCTTGGTTTATCTCAGGCAACTTATATTGATCGAGTGCTTGAGAAGTTTAACATGCATTCTTGCACTTCTTGTGTTGCACCTGTTCAAAAAGGTGAGAGATTGTCTAAATTACAGTGTCTTGAAAATGATGTTGAAAGGACTGAGATGGATAAAGTTCCATATGCTTCCGCTGTTAGCAACCTTATGTATGCTCAGGTTTACACTTGTCCAGACATAGCTTTTGCTATCAGTATGCTTAGCAGATACTTGAACGATCCTGGCAATGATCATTAGATAGTCGTAAAGAAAGTCATGAAGTACCTGTAGGGTACAAAGCATCATATGTTGACTTTCAGAAAGTCTAATCCATTTGAAATCGTGGGGTACACGGATTCAGACTATGCATCTTGTGTGGATGATCATAAATCCACTTCTGGATACATTTTTATGATGTATGGAGGAGTTATTTCGTGGAAGAGTGTCAAACAGACACTCACAGCTACCTCAACTATGGAAATAAAATGCATCGCTTGTTATGAGGCCACTTGTCAGGCCATATGGTTAAGGAAATTAATATCTGGCCTGCATCTAGTTGAATCTATATCACGACCTCTGATCATTTATTGCGATAGTTCGTCTGCCATGTACTTCTCTCAAAATCATAAGAATTCCAGTCGTACAAAACATTTTGATGTTAAACTCTTGTTTGTGAGAGAGAAGATTGTTGAATCTCATACTCGTGTAGTTTATATTCCTGGTGAACATATACTTGTGGATCCATTGACCAAAGGCTTACCCGTCGGAGTATTTCAAAATCATGTAATTCATATGGGTATTGTTAAATTTTTTTGATGTTGCCTTGGTCTAGTGGGAGTCTGAGTTGTGTCTTTGAGGGGCATTTTGATGTAATTTGACATTTTTTTTAATGGTTAAAGTCCATTTTTTGTATTCCACTCTATTCAGATATTGAAACTATGTTGATGATTATATATATATATATATATATATATATATATATATATATATAT
>JASKGM010051129.1:0-19975 GCA_034509205.1 Ceratonia siliqua
CACAAATATATATGGCTTTGGAAGGTTTTGGTCTGATGGTTTGCTAATAACTATCCATAAAAAAAAATTAAACTAACTCTCTATATACATATAAAATATAAAAAAGTGAGTGCCATTAAAACTTTAGAAAATAACTATCCCATAAAAAACAATTAAGTATTTATTATTTATATATATATATTAATTGTCGAAGTGGTCTAACAATTTTATCCATTTACTGTATTTTAATTCATACAGGTTTGTGGTGTCCGCGAAAAGCGTGCTGAGTCTGCTGACAATGTCTGGTTGGCTGCAGAAGGCGCTTACCTTCCAGTTACTGAAAGCAAATGAAGTTGATCCCCATATGCCATATATATGCGTTAGTAAAGAACACTTTGTAGAAACGGGTAGATGGGTTTTCATGGTCGGATGATAGATGTAGATGGGCTATTGAATGAAGTATAACATTAGCAGTTTTAGGATATGATGTTGTGCCATAGCACTTCACTTCGTTATGCATTATTTGCAGTCTGCTTTACCTGCAGAGAAATACTCGCTGTACCTGATATTTTGTTAATGGATTTCACTACTCCTATGGAACTAAAATGCGGGATGAGAATATTTTGAAACGTTTTTTGTTTTATTATTTTTAAAATATTTTGTTAATGGATTTCACTACTCCTATGGAAGGGGACTATGGGAACTAAAATGGGGGATGAGAACATTTTGAAGTGTTTTTTGTTTTATTATTTTTAAAATAATTTTTTGGAATAATTATAAAAAATAATTTTATAAAAGAAATAAAAAATTTATTTAGATAAAAATATTTTATTATTATTTTTTTTAAAAATAATTAATAAAAATATTTATTTAAATAAATTTTTTTATAAAATTAAAAATTAAAAAATTAATTTTTTAAAATTGTTCTATACTTTTTTTAATTGAAGTTAAATTATGTTATGTTTGTTTGGGTTTATTTTAAAAATAAGTTATTTTTTTAAAAAAATAATGTATTTTGATAAAAATATATTTATTTGTTTGGTCTTATAAAAAAAGAATAAGTTAATGAAAATGAAGAAAACTTTTTATAAGAAAAAATTTAAATTTGTAACTTATCTTGATAAGAAAAAAAATAAAAAAAGAAAAAATTTTATCTTTAAAATTATTTACATTTTTTTAAAAGTCTTTCTTAATTATTGCATTCAAATACAAAATAACTTCTCCTTAAAAAAAATTTATTTTTTTGATAACAAAAAAAAATATATTTTCTAATAAGCCCAAACAAATACACATTACTCTTCATTTTACATTGAACCTTTCAATAAATGATTATCATGAATAGTATTTTTCTCCCCCTCTCATTTCGGTGGTGTCCGTTGTAGGGAGTTTCTCTCGCTGCTATGGGTCCCCTTCCCCCAAATTCCAGCGGGAACTGTCTTAACTAAGGATGGGCCGAAGCATTTTGCCCATTCGTTCCTATTAAATTTTAACAACGACAACACAAGGAAAATATTTCTAATAATTTTAATACTTGAAGTTGGTGCAAACTGCAAAGTCTACATAATGATTTTAATTATTTATTGATTTTATTTCTATCTCTTCATATTTTATATGATTACAAAGTTAATATCAAGAAATTGAGTGCAGTTTTCTTCCTACACAATCCCCCCCGCATCTAAGTAATGGAAAATGCATATATTTGGGCATAAGAGGGCATCCCCTATCACATTTGTTTACTCTTCTTTGTATTATTACTTCTTTTTTTTGAGTATTTCTTGTCAAAATTGGAAGAAATCGTCCTAAATGTACGCCGTCCCTTGCCGAAGGAACTCAACTGTCAAAAGTGTGGTCAAGTCTTCCCAAAGTTTATGGTAGCTTGTTGATACTGAATTCATTTTCAAGAAGTTAAGATCTGGTGGGTTGGCTCAGAATATTACTCCAGTCATCAGCAAAAGTAGAAGTTATGTGGACAAGAAACAGACATGATTATGAACATGTATAAACCCACCTTTTTTGAGTTACGTGCAGAACAGAGAGATTATCATAGTGAACCAATGGTCCTCCTCATAAAGAAGGAAAAGGAGTGCCTTCGGCTATTGTGCCACTGCCTTGTAGTTGACGAAGGAAAAGAGATTAACGTTTCTTTATATTAGCCGTTAACTTCATTCTCAGGTGAGGGAAATAATGGTTTTATAGCCAGGTGGTTTTCTCAGATATTGTACAGTGTGCAATGTTAAAAACTGTCACAACGTTAGCCTCTTCCGAGATGCTTTATGAATCAACCCAAGAACCCAGCGATTTCGATGGTGGTGGCCTAGTGGGGCAAAAAGAAAACTTGTCCGATTTATTTATTGCGTCACCAAACAATCCCGGTTATTTAATGTTTGCACACAATAGGTCAATGTCAGTTTAGCATAAATATATCTATGAATGGTTAACCTCTTAGCTTTCAGAACATGTCTACTACTTACTAACCCTTAGAAAATTCAAAAGCAGACCCTGGTGAGAGGGCTGTGGTCCATGAGCATAGAGATGCAATGCCACTCCTTCTCTATTCAGTATCCAATAAGGCACACACCCACACCACATGTATCTTGTTTTCAGCCGGACAGACACATCAAACTGCACCTACAATGATTGGCACCGACTTGTAGTTTAGAAATGTAAATAAATAATTTTCGTGTTAAAAGGTGTCCAGATTGTAATGGAAGTTATGGAACTAAGACCAAACTAGAATTGGGGGGCGAAGGGGTGGAACACAAAGCAATAACCTCTCTCCTGCTTAAATGTTCTTGAATAAACTACAGAACTTGTATGATAGTGATGTCATCAGTGTGGTGTTGTAATTATGTAACACCAATTCAGGGGTAGGTCAGTACTCCTAAATTCTACGGATAGTATCAATGAATTGACGAAACAGGGTTAGGCCAAACATCTGATGGAGGGTCTCAAGCTCAGATAATGGAATGTGGTTTCTGTGGTCCTCTTCTATCCTTTTTTAATAATGGCGTGTCCTTCTTTTTTCCCCTATGTAGATTTTTTTACTACACAAGCAAACTTTTATTTATTGCCCAATCTATGGTTAGATACTCAGAATCACCTTTTACAATCACTAATTATCTCCCACAATGATCTTTAATTTGATTCTCTTTATCTGCATCTTCTTGTTGCTTTTCAAAATGTATAAAGAGTCTGATATCATATAAAACTTTGCCTTGAACTCAGAGAAAGCTAGGGAAAGTAACAAAAAATTGAACCATATAGTCCCACAAGAAATTTCATAGTGTTTTAAATCATGAAGTTAAGATAATTGTAGTAATGGGGACAATAGTTGAGAGCATACAGAGAAGTTAACAGGCTAGTACAGGGGCCCATGCAAATTTTTATTTTGGTAAGTGCGGTTGTTAAATGAAAGCCGAAGTTAGCACCACAAGTTTCTTCTTTAAATACAATGCGTTGGTTGCACAACATTTCCCCTATAAATAAGAAAACAACATAGTGAAATTGCGGCTTTAACAGGCCTTGTATAGTCCACACTCCACAAACACAGATAAATTATTCAAAACCAGAAAAATTGAAACCACTAGCTTTGCCTAACACAGTCTGCAAGGACAGCAACTTAGAACCACTTAAAACGTTCATCTCTGTGCTCAAACTAAAATATCTATGATATGTAACCAACTCGTTGATTCCTTTAAATACGAATAGGTAAAGGAAGGCTTTGGGATGATGAATAGATGTGGTACAGTAAGTGGACAAGTACGTTCACTGATCCAATTGATGGTGGTGGGTTTCAGGCTTCAGCAACATCATAACTACTCAATAAGAGGTTATAGAAGTGTATTTGCACTTTCTACCATACCCACTGCTTCTTCTTATTTATGATCATAACTTAGCATCAACTACCATTATTACCGTTTCCACATTTATGCAAAAACCTCTGACATTCACTCCTTTGTTACACAGTACAATAGAAGCCATCGCATACTATTCAGGTGTTTAGTTTTAGACCTCTCTTCGGCCTAAATACTTTAGAATTGGACCAGTGTTACAACCATGGTGCATAAAGCTGGAGAATCTCACCTTCAATATGCTAAGCCAGAGTGATAAATAATCAAACAAGTATAGCGGTTGCTACCTACAGCTGTCCCTACCTTACTTTCTGGGATTTTTTTTTAAAGAAAAACATAAGTATAAAAATTATTGTTAAATGAATGGTAAAATAATTTTAAATTTTTTTAAAAAAATATATGATATAACAAACACTCCACTAATTTAAAAAAAAAAAAACTCAAAAAAATAAGAATGGCTGTGTTAGCGTAGCATCATCTACCAACAAGTTTAGTGAGCATAATGTAATTGAGAGTAAGAAACAATTCCAGTGAACCAGATTGAGAATTAAAATTACCTGTCATTTTATTGTTTTGGTATAGTGCTAGCACGCCCTTCGTTACTTTACCTCATGCAAGGGTTTAGAACTTTTCGAAACTTGATCTATGTTTTATATAATTAAATTATTGAAAAAGTATATTCAAAATCAATTACTTGAACAGTTATATTCGTGACATGTTTGAAATAAACCCATGTAAAATTGTGTTCTAGTTAATAATTTTGCTGATGTTTTGATGCGACATGGGCCGTTTTATGAATTTTCCAGCCAAAAGTTAGTACACTTCAATCGTCGCATCATTGTCAGTGATAAAAAAAAATTGTCAACTTTTCTGGCATCCAACTGGGAAAAACAACGTAACTCCAATAATTGATGATGCCCCAGTAACAGAGTGCTTTTGGACCTTGCCGGCTTGCCCTCCCCAACAGATATCTTTTGGAACCTCAGGCTAAATAACTAAATTCAAAGAAAGCTAATGATAATTGGCCCTTTATGAATGGCATATGATCCCAGTAACAAAAATTGTAAATCTAACGTGGCATTAACATTGGAACATTTACGCCAAAAGTCAACAAAATTAAAGCACCCAGAAGAAGATAACATTACAAATGCCCATACCCCACAACAAACATTATGTAACATGTACATAGTGGAGACAAAATGCCATTGATTTTTATTTGCGAAGAACAGCTCAGCTATCCATCCAACCAGATCCGATTTGTAATCTTACCATTCCACTCAGATCTGTGACTAGTTATAAGAAAATAGTTCAGCGACTAGGTCATGGCATAAACAAATACAGAGGGTAAACTAATACATTGTTAAACTAATTAAAATAAGGGGTTAACAACTCACAATCTCACTGCAAATGTAGAATAAATTACATTCAGCTTTGTTAATCCAAAGATTCCGTCTGAAATATTAATACATGGAATTGGCAAACGGGCAACGGAGGAAAGATTCTCATAGAAAAATGCAGTGAATAGTCAATGTTTATATGAAAGATGAAAATGACCGACAGTAGCATCAATTAACAACATTAAACCTATAGTAGGGCCAATAGGTAGACAAAACTCAGAAGTGTACTAATGGTTTGAAAGTGACTCATTGAATGTAGGGATGCTCCTAGACCTAGTATGACTGAAGCCCCTATTATTTTCCAATTTTTCATGTCATACCACTAACAGGGAAGCATCCCTACAAAATGATCGCAAAATTCTCGATAATTTCATGGTGATTGTCTATATAGTTTGGAATTGTAAGGTCTCATCTTCAGTTAGAAACAGTCAGCTTTTGTGTTCCGTGGATTCATTCTCAGGCCAAAATAAAACGAATCAACCTTGGGAGCTTGGAAGACGCCCAAAAAAACAAAGCAACAAGAAAAGATGTAATAAAAGGAGAGACTTAAACTAACAATATATATATAATTAATATGGGAAGATTTTGACAAGCAAGGGCTATTTTATCAGTGCTAGCTAGATAATAGCTACAAGACCAAGAACGCAAAAAGATTATTATGTGAAGACTAACTTCATGGTTCATTCTCTACAATCTCGACTTCCCCTTCAGCAGCTGCAATTCTTTAAAATGGAAGGCTCTTTGAAGTCGAACTTGAAGTGAGTGACTTAAAGTGATCGGATGGAACGAAATCTTGAGGCAAGTTGGCCCTCTTCACAATTTTCCTCATGTTGTTTTGCAAACTCTGCTGGACCAATTGCTTCACTGCTTTCTTCTCGTCACTCATCATATCTTCCTCCTCCTCCAAACACTCTTTTCCACCTCCGACTGGCTTTGTACAAGATGATGAAGAGCTACATATAGGAGCAGAGACAGTTGCACCTAAGTTTCCACCGTAACTCCCCGATACCTGCTTCCCTTTGTCTATCCTCAAGCATTCCAATATCCTTGAGGCCCTTTTCTGTGACAATGCAGTACCCAGAAGCATCAACTCAAGCAGTGATGATGCAATCCCTGCCTCAATCATGGCCTGCCTGTCACCATAGGCTTTATGTGCCATAATCATCAAAATGTATGATGCTTTTTCTTGGCATCCAGGCGAATCTGTCCAATTCAACACATCAACCAGAATTGGGAATGCATCCCGCACAGCACTGATAGCTTTTCGACCCTCTGGAGTTGATACCAAATTGCTTAGGATTGAGAGGGCTCTTTCACTTACTTCCATGTCTCCTATTGCGTTTATCAGAAATGGAACCAAATCGGTTTCCAATAGGAATGAAATATTGGTTGGGAGGATTGAAAGATTGTATAGTGCCCGGAGAGCATCTTGCGTAGCTTGGGAGCTGCTTTTATTGTTTAGATCTTCAAGGGATCTAACGAGGAATGGTATTGCACCCGAGGATCCAATTATTGGTTTATTCGAATCCAAAGCACTCAAGCCTAGGAAATTTGCAACAATTGCTACAGAGACTGAGGAATCCGGAGCAGTTGGTGATTCAATTAGCTTTAGCATCTTGTGAACTGCGCCAACTTTGACAATGGCTGCTTTGTTTCTGCAAAAGGGTACAGAGAGAAAGATCAACTATATGATTATTCAGAGAAAAAAATGTACAAGAAATAGTGAAAAGAAACACGCATAGAGGTCAAGACAAACATAAGAGCCTGAAATTAACCAGCGAAAATTGTTTGAGACATGCCAAGGCGGAAAACAGAGCAGAAAATTATAAAGTTAAACATAAACTACATAAAAATGATAGGGTTGTGTTTATCATTCCAACTAGTGTAACAGAATAAACATCAAAAATAAAAAAGCGAAGCCTGAGTGAACAATGAAAAAAGATGACAGAATTAATGCGAGCAGAAGACAAAACATAGAAAAATTAGCCACAAAGGACTTCAATCAACGCTGAAATCATAATATGTGAAGACTGAAGTTCATTCGAGAAGACGACATGCAATCATTAAAGAAAAGCATCATAAAAAAGAATGCAGATATCAATATAATTCCTAAGTTAACCAAGAAGACAAAATGACATAAATCAAACAAGTTAATGGAAACGGGGAGGAAAAAAGACAAATGGAAACGAAGAGATGGAAACCGAAACTCACGCGTCGTTACCGATCCCGAGATTGAGTAACGCATAGAGCGAAGAGATCTGAGAATTAACGTCTTCCAAATCAAGCATTTGTACCAGAGGAGGAATTGCTCCAAGCATTGCGAGTGTCCCTCTGACTTCCAAGTCTTCCTTGGCGAGCAATCTCACGCTGGCCCCAGCCATTTGCCGCTTCGTCAAATCGTCACCCTGCAACTCCTTCACAATTCTCTTGAGCTCCCCCAATGCCTCTTCCTTCTTCTTCGTTTCGGTGTCAGTTTCAGACTCTGCTATATTCAAAAGATCCGAGAGTTTCTCCGACCTCGCATTCGGTTTCGGCTGACTCTTGGAAGCTCCCTGCCTCTGCTCTTGCGACTTATCCTTAGAGTTACTGGAGGCTGATCTTGTCGTTGATGGGGTGGAGTCGGAGCTAAAGTTGTTGTGGTGGCGGTGGTGATGCCGAGAGCCACCGCCGCAGCTGACGGCGTCAAAAATGATGCGGCGAAATGAGGAGGCAGACAAGGCATTCCATAGGCGGAAGTGGCCGCCGACGGTGGCATTTCTGGTAGGATCGTGATGGTCGAGAACAAGAGATCCGACGTTGTTACGGCGACACTTTGCCATTCTCCGGTGACCTACATTGCAGAGAACAACCCGGCAGGGAGAGAAGGAAGCAGAACGCGATCCTATAATTGTACTTAGTTTCTTCTTTTCAGAGTGCTGAGTAGGGAGACTGAGACATAGAAAGAGACTGCAGCTGAGTCCGCGTTTTGGTGTTTCGTGGTTTCTTTTGGCTATTTATAATTGTAATTATAGTTCCCAGAGCTGAGCTAAATATATTAAACTCGGGTTTCTCTCTCATCGGTAAAGCCCAGTTTGCTTGCGTTTTTATGGAATATAAACATTTTAAAAAAAATTATCTACTACCAATTTATATTTAAGAGAAATGCAAAATCGGAAAACATTCTATAATTTCTGCTAGTTTTGTCTTTGTATCATTTTTTTCTTTTTCTTTTTCAGATTTAAACTTTTTGTATTAAATGCTTCCCAAAAAAATTATGTGTACGTAGAAGCGTCACGGCAGACGAAGAAAGCAGAAGTGCAGAAGAGGTTTAAAAATTGAGAAACATAAAAAAGAGAGGGTGCGGTGACCGGTGAGGATTAGAGGAGAAGATGAAAGAGGTAAAAAGAGGGGAATGAGTAGCTTAGAAAAGAAGCCACGTCGCTGACACCTTTGCCTCGGGAAATGCGTGAAGTGGACTATAGTGTATAGTACTAACACCGTTGCTAGTGCCCGCCAACTAATGTGCGGACGAGGGAAGTTTCGTGGTTTTTGATAGTGCGGGACCCAGAATCTTGTGGAATGGGATGAATTTGATTGGAGGATGCATTTATACGATGGTAGATGCGCCAGTATACAGTGCATGGCTGGGGTGAACTTCAAGTCTGAAGAGTATGTGTCAAAATCTGCGCATGCCACTCTGACTTAAATACAGATGGACATAAACCCAAGGGGCATAAGCCGAAGACTTGCCAACCAAGAAAATCAAAACGGAAAAAAAAAAAATTGTGGAAATTTTACATTCTTTTTTAATACTCTTTGCCTGATGCATTATGTGTTTAAAATTCTACAAATTATGCTTGAACTATTGCGGAACTTTTTATTCTTTGAATTAATGAAAAAAAGACCTTAGCATTAATACTAAATTTTCATTTTGGTTTTTTACTACGTGAGGTCATGTCATTTTTCTTTTTGGCCATAATTCATGTAGCTATGTTTTGAATAATTGAGAGATACTATTAAGGGTGATGTATTATCTTACAGTTTTAAAATAGGATTATAAGATAGGTTGAAGAATTTTAATTTTTAATTTTATTATTTTTTGTCTTAATTTTTTTAGAACTAATCAATTATTTTTTATATCATATATATATTTTTTTAAATTTTTTTATTTTTTTATTATTCATTCATAATTTTTTTAAAGAAATTTTAAAAAATTCTAAACAAATATATAATATAAAAATAATTAATTAGTGTAAAAAAATTAAAAAAATAGTGACAAAAACAACAAAATTAAAAATTAAAATCCCTCAACTTATCCTATTATTAATTAAAACTAGCTATTTTAAAATAAAATATGCAAATAATAATAATAATGAGAAATAGAATAGAATTTCAATTTGTTCTTTGTGAAAAAAGAAATATGATTGACAAGGTTATTTTAGGATATATTATCTCTATATAACAAATAAAAAAATAATTATTTTCTTTTTTGTTTATAGAAGAAAGTGGAGTAAAACAATTGGTATTTCTTTTTATAAAAAGTGCAAGCCTTTATCACGGAGTTTCAGTTTAGAGAAGTTGGCCAATTTACATGTAATTGTGAAGAAACTTTTGTGTCTCGTTTGATTCTAAGATACAAAATGTATTGGCACTGTAAAGTTGGTAATAACACAATAAAAAGATATATAGTTTGGTGCCATATTAGGAGGAGGAGTATCACCGGTCCTTCTATGGGCTTTATAATGCCGTCCAGTGTGCCTGTGGGCTTCCACAAACGTAAAATAATGTATTAAAATACGATTAACATAATAAAGTGTCGCCCAACCGACAATCACCTCTCATTAGTCATTACTTGTTTGGACTTTCTTGTCACTTGGGATTCATCTTTTAGTTTTTCTTGCTAATCATCCCCCAAGTCATATTGATTTTGACTCTTTTTTCCCGTGACAACCATCCATCCATACATATATATAATATTTAGGCAATCTAAACTTTTTTATAGATATTTTATGAGAAATGCTAGTTTTAGTATTTTCATAAATTTTATAAAAAATATTAATTAATTATCACTAGTTATTTAACTTAATTTATGTGAACACATATTTATTGAATAATTAAAAACAATTATGAATTTTAAGAAAATATTATTCATGAGAGATTAGCATATCTCCATCTTAATGACGGTATATATGTGTCACCACTTAAAAAATATGTGGAAAGGAACACATGCTGTTTGCGGTTTGCTTTAGTTTCAAATTCATGTTTAAATCAAATCAATTTTCATATATACATTCTTAACAAAATTTATTTTTAATCTACGTATATAAATATTTTTAATTTATTTTTATCAAATATTGATCGAATAAAGTTATATATATTTTTAATTTTAATTTTATGCTACTTTCTATGAATGTGAAATCAACTATTTATTTGTTTGGCTTTATAGATGTGAATTAATTATCATCATTAAAAAAGTTGTTAATTCATTGGAGGATCACAAGTTCACAATAATTTTCCTTAATTTTTTAATTTGTGGATAAATTCACATACAGATTGTGTGTCGATGAAGATTCTATTTATTGTGAGTTAGGAGCTTGCACACCTTCAGTACAAAACCTTTCACTCCATTTATTTTTTGAAGCGATAAAGGGATTTGCCAATATATAATATAAACCACAATATATATTTTAAAATTTCTGAGGAGTAAATTTACGATAATTTAACTCTTTACAATCACCCAATAAATTATAACTTGACAGCAAGAAAAGGACAACTTTCTCTAATTGTCCTATGTTGATACAATATAATTAGACATATCTTTGGCTATGGATGGTAAACAACATCTGCAACTAGATTCAGACTCGAAAATATTCTTATTACATCATAAATAATCTCTGTGAACTAAACTAGCTTTTAGCTAGGTAGCAGTTTCCTGCGACACCTTGGCTGCTAAACAAGATATATATATATATATATATAGAATTGTTAATTTTAAATGGTCTTTTCTATCTCTTTTCATATCCTAAACGGAGCCCTGATAGATAGCTGGGAGAATCAGAGAACGGCTACAAGCTTGCCACCTCTTTCTTTCAAGTTCCATGTCGCTTTCCATCTTTTCGAAGAGGCGTCTCTACCTCGCGTTATTCTCAGACGGTCGTTGTGATCCTTCCACAGTCCTTTTGAGGAATTATTATCATAAATTCCTCTGCATTACGTAATTTGGTTAAGCTTTGTCGTTGACTGAGTTCGGGTACAAGGAATGCAAGCATTAAGACAGTTCCTTAGTTCCCACTGGTGCGGATTGCTGCCATTAGTAGTTTGGAAACATTTGACAGTGCAAATATCCGGTCCCTGATGGCCGTGCTGGATTGGTTTGGTTACGCGAAGTGGCTACTGTTGTGTTGTTGTTTTTCCTGTCCATATGGCCGACGTATTTATAGGCCCCAGGAATGCAACCTAAGGCGGGCGTATGGCAAGGCAAGCGTTTTGGGTCGGATCCCCGTATTTCTACGGGTCGTACCGTGCCGCAAGCCACTGGGCTAACCTGGGCCTAGACAAGCTTCCTTTGAAGCTGTAATAATATAGGATATATATATGAAGTTGGATACTATGGGCCATTCAATCATGACATTATGTGTGTCTGCTTGGTTATTTTGAGCTATCCAAGGGAGAAATTCAAGTTGGGTATGCTTTTTATCAAAAATAAAGAAGAAGGAATTGAGAAGCTAGAAATTCGAGATAAGAAAAAGGAGAGAATGATATAAATCAAGAGTGTAATCATCATAGTTCTACATTGCCTAAGAGTCCAAACCGAGATGACCATATATATTGGTTGGCGATATTTGATTAACATACTAGTCTTTTGATTAAGTTAGGCACACTTACATTATTTGGTATCAGAGTAGAATTCTCATATGTGTGGTTGCATGCGATTTATGTACCTATGACAATCTTCACATAGAAGGTGATTAGGTGGCATGTTCTTGAGAGAGAGAGAAAATTGATATAAACCAAGAGGGTGACCAACACACTCTCAGGTTGCAAAATTTAACTAATGTATTAGTTTTTTGATTAAGTTAGGCCCACTTGCACCGAAGGATTGAGTAATTAAGTACCGAAGAATAAAGGTTGCCTTGAGATTTGGAGAATGTTAAAGGAGGCAACTGAGAAGCAGAAATGCATATTTCTATTTGGAAGAAGCAGGAAGCATATGTTGTTGAGCTGAATGAACCCTGGCCTTACAAATGTAGTGGTATAAATAGCCATGAATTGTTGGCTCAGGAAGGATGCAACATTGATGTGAGTCAAAGGAAATGCTTGCGGCTTGCATCAGTTCTCTGGTAATGTGCAGCTAATTAAGACGAGTGATGTATCAGGATCACTAGCTTGTTTTGGCAGTTACCACTTTTATCTTCAGAGTTTGTTGTATGCTTTTGGCTGTAAGTGGTACGTACGGTCACAAGTTTAGACCAATATGACTTGATGCCTTTGCGTTCACATGATTTTTGAGCCAAGCCACACACCCAAAGCAAGCGTTACTCTTCCACTGTTCGCACGCATAGCTTGACTCACTACCGTTTCTATCCTTATCCTTCGCAATTGGGTCTTGCAAGTTGCAGATGTAGGCGTTACGCTTCTAGTTGGTTCTACACTTCACGTGTATGGCTTGACAAGGTCGACTGAGGAAAAGAGAGAGTAGCTAGATAGTGTAACCTGCACATTTGATATATTTTGGTCTTCACTTATTTTACTACTTAAGTTAATGCTTAATACATACATATTTTGTAGTCAAATTTTAAGGATGATTACGTTTATGTATAAAAATGAACTATCTATTCTCTTGTGTTTTGCTTCGACCTGCATAAACTGCAATATCTTTGTCATCACATTGTGTACTAGCTAGGAAGAGTATCAACTATGTTAACAATGATAATCTGAAGACATCATGATGTGTCTTCTCTCTTCTCTTCGATCTTCACCAAAATGTAGCGCAGAGTTTACGGACCCTTTCAGCTAACCAACAAAACCATGTGGACACCAACCAAACGTAATAATTAATACTGCATGTTCATTTCAGAGATTTTACAGGAGTATCCTGACCAACTGCCTTTTTTGATCGAGAGACCTGTACCTCAATTCTAGCAACACAAATATTTCCATTTCTCTCTCTGTTTGTACGTTTTAGGTTTGATAACGGTATGCCATGCACTCTATTTCCTTACAATCTCACATATATCAAGGTTCACTACCTCTGCTCCAACCAAACATTCGCTTATTACAGTCCATTGTTCTGTTAATTCTTTCTGCTTCGGTTAAAGTGAGAACTGAGAACTCAAATCATTTTCAATTTTACTTCATCTTTCTTTGCCTGTGCTTTATCACGGATGCACCCGATGCTTAACTTCATCCACAAGGTCAATGGCTGAAAACCGAAAAGCTAAATTATATCGCTTACGTTTACGTACACCACGGAGTTGGAACTTCGCCTCTTCCAAGCAACCAAAGGAATAAGAAGTATCCAAAAAGGAAACGTCCCCTGGATTGCTTTCATTGAGAGTCGAACTCAAGACCTCCCGCTTACTAAACGGGTGCTCTAACCAACTGAGCTATGAAAGCAGTTGAAGCCGAGTTTGAACAAAATAATTTTACTCAAATCTAACATTTCAGACAAAGTTTATTTTGGCCAGTAGGTATATGTAATAAATAGAATATGATCTTTCTTCTTTCACCTTTCATAAAGATGAGGCATTTCTTACTTTAAAGTATTCTTTGCCTATTATAATCAGAAATTAGGGGGACAAAGGATAAAGCACCTTGAAGAAAAAGTCAAAGTCTTTAATTATTCTTGTTCACGTACTTTATAATAACTAAAATGAAAAGTAAACTCTATGAAATTTTAAATTTACACAAATTCAAATGTTAAGTGAAACGAAATGAATTAAGAAAAAAACTTCATTCAACGTTGTTTAATTAATAATGACTCAAAACAGGATAAAAATGATAAATGTTAGCTAGTTTTCCATGTCAAAAGGATAACATAGTAACAACAATTATTTGGAATTGTATTTGCGTTCACAGGGGACTAGTCGCCTACTCGCCTGCCATTTTGGACCATGGGAACCAATCTGATGTGGATCGGAGTCATTATGACATTATTTTCCCCCCATATTTTTATTGCTCTCTACGTTCTCATCACTCGAGGTCTTTCAATTAATACAGACCCATTCTTTTAAGAGCTTCCAATTAATGCTTTTTTAAGAGTTTAGCGATAAAGTTAAGGAAGCTACAAAACGAACAAACCAATTTGATTATACATGAAATAACTATGAGATCAAAGATTACGTACGTTTATCTGATTATTATTTAAATTTAAACACCGAAACCATATTTAAATAATTATAATAATTAAAATAAAAAGTATGCTTCTTTAATTACTAAGCTAATATTGATGTATAATTATTTAAAATTAAATTAAAGTTGATTGTAAATTAGGGGGTGTCAAACAAGGTCAATCTGGCCTAACAAAGGTAAGTTCTTGGTGGGCTGAATCTTAACGAGTTGGGTTAAAAAATTTTTTTTATTAAAAGAGTATAAAAATTTTAATCCGACCCTAACCCTACATTGTTACAGAGTTAAACGAGTCTTAACGGATCAGTATATAAAAAATTATAAAAAATAAAATATTATAAAATTTCATAACAAAACAAAACCTAAATTACAAATGTTAAAAGCCGATTCACTAATTACAGTAGTGATTGGAATACTTAATAGATCACATACCATCCTTGATAATTTTAAAAATTAATGTTTATGATCATTTCAATATTGCAAGACATATAAATTTTTTAAAAAATAAAATTCAAATTTTGACTCATCCAAATAATGATCAAATTGAAACTTTTTATTATTTATCACAGATTAACTCTTAAATAATGCATATTCTTATATCATTTCAAGTATAATAACAAAGAAATTTAATTAACAAATTAGTTATATTACACTATTAAAAAAATATATTAAAATTTATAAATATTAAAAAAATTAAAACTTATATTAAATATATCAAAATCTTGTACTTAATTTTTATTTATTTTCTCATTTTATTATTAATTTATTAAAATATTTTATAAAAAAAATTAACAAAACTCAACCTGCGAATAGAACCAAAAACAACTCTCATTTTTTATGATCTACTTTTTTAACTCAAAATTCAATTAGAATTGGCCATCAAACCCGACCACACCAAACTAAGAAACATGATTTTCCGAAGAATAGAAAATAAATGAAAAGGCCGGTGGCGTGGTCAGAAGTAAACGACTCGTATTATATTGTCGCATCTCAAATCGCCAGAAATAAACGACTTAGAGCTAGCATTGTCTAAGGAGGTAGCCGTCCCTGAACCCACACCCACGTTCCCATCTCTTTCCCTTCATCTCTATCCATACCTGGTTCGTTGACCTTCAAATTTCTGTTCACCAAGCAAATTTTATGATTCCAAGTTTGAGATCGGCAAAACTCAAGCCTCAGTTTCTCACCTGCAGGGCTAGAATTCTCACTGTTGACTTAGCGTTCCTACTTGAATTTGGGTTCGGTTCGAAACTGTTAGTCCTCGTTGATTAAGGGTTTGTTATACTCCGCTTTGTTTCAGATCTAGTTGAATCTCGACAACGCATCTGATTTGAAGTTTTATTCACTGAAACCCACTTCAGGTTTTAAGTTTCTCTATGCTTGTAGATTTTTTTTAGTCTGTGATAGGAACCTGTTTGAAATCTATATGAAGTACTATCAAGTAATCATTTCCCGACGTATATAAGTTTCTGGATCTGAACGGTTAACCTTCTTTTTGCAGATCTGGGTTTGATTGCATTTTTCATTCTGTTGCGCGGATTTGTGTATCAGAAATGTCGATTTTACCGAAAGGCGATTCGATTCAAATCAGGGAGGTTTGGAATGACAATCTTGAAGAGGAGTTTGCATTGATCCGTGAAGTTGTTGACGAATACAATTACATCGCCATGGACACGGAGTTTCCGGGAGTGGTTCTTCGCCCAGTGGGTAATTTTAAAAACATCAATGACTATAACTATCAAACTTTGAAGGACAACGTTGATATGTTAAAGTTGATCCAATTGGGTCTCACCTTCTCCGACGAGCATGGAAACCTTCCTACTTGCGGCACTGACCAATTTTGCATTTGGCAATTTAACTTTCGTGAGTTCAACGTCTGTGAGGACATCTTTGCAAGTGATTCAATTGAGTTATTGCGCCAATGTGGGATTGATTTCAAGAAGAACAATGAGAAGGGCATTGATGTGAACCGGTTTGGCGAGCTTTTGATGTCGTCAGGGATTGTGTTGAACGATGGTGTTCATTGGGTCACATTCCATAGTGGGTATGATTTTGGTTACCTCCTTAAGCTATTGACATGCCGTAGCTTGCCTGATACACAGGCGGGATTCTTTAATTTGATCAATATTTACTTTCCCATGGTGTATGACATCAAACATTTGATGAAGTTCTGCAACAGCCTTCATGGTGGGTTGAACAAACTTGCAGAATTGTTGGAAGTGGAGAGAGTTGGTGTCTGCCATCAAGCAGGATCAGACAGTTTACTCACGTCTTGTACATTTAGAAAGTTGAGGGATGCATTCTTCAATGGCTCTACAGAGAAATATGCTGGTGTTTTGTACGGTCTAGGTGTTGAGAATGGACAGACATATTGAAATATTGGGAAATGATTAATGAACATTTGTAGAGTACGTTAAGTGTGAGCTTTTTACTTGTGTACACTTTGCCAAAAAAAGTTGTTGTTTACTTGTAACATTTCATCCTTGCTTGATCTGTAACTGAAACCTTAACTGGTTTTGTAGCTTGAGTTCTTTGTAAATCATTTTCAGTTAGTGTTTCAATAATAATTCTTGATAATTCTCAAGTTTGCAGCTATTGTTGATCATGCTCTTGTTCTTGTGGCTCAACCCTGAAGCTTCATTGCTTATGTAGTTATATATCTACATTATTTAATCATGACGGTACCTTCACTGGGCAACAATTAGGCAATTAATCCTTTACGGGCGGTGTTGTCTTTGTCCTGACCATAATCGGTTGAAAGTGAAAAGATTTTGTCCTGAATGGGTAATAGCTTTGTTACCTGCATTCCATAGTATATTGAGCATAAAGGTTTAGAGTCACAAAGTTGCTCTCGTGATCCACGCTATCGAAGATTTGTCCTTCATTAGCGACCTTGAGGTCGGGGGCGGCTCCCCAGAATCGAATCTTTTATCTATTTGAAGGTGAGTAATCCTATATCACTAAGGCGATCCTGTTACCAGGGGTTGGCCACCATTCAATATGGTATTGGTTCGATCCCTAGGGACACCTCCTTAAAAAATGGAACAAATCAACAAAATGGTCAAAAGGGGTGGACCATAAAGTTCTCTCCAAAAGGCGGCGTTTATGTTGAGGATTGGGCCCTCGTGATCCACGCTATTGTGGATTTGTCCCACGCTGGCGACCTCAAGGTCGGATGCGGCTCCCCAAGAATCGAACCTTTTACCTATTTGAAGGTGGGTGATCCTGGTACCACTAAGGCGATCACTACTTATTCCAATTCAATAATAGATCTCAATATTATGCCTTGAAGTGGACTCGAGTGGACTCATTTCAAATTTTGATTTTGTTTTATTAAAGGTGTTTTGACATATACATCTTGACAAAACCACTTAAGTCATAACATAAAAATGCATTGTGCAAGAATCTATAGTTCCATTCTTTCTTTCTTTTTTCTTTTAGGTACTTTACCGAAAAAAAAAAAGTAATAAGAAATGACATTCTTATGTTTGATCTTGTTTCAATAACAAGTTTTTTTTTTTTTAGATAAATCATTTTCGTCTAGGATTCATGGGAACAAAAAAGGCCCGGTTCAACGAGCAATCGATATTTCAAGATCAAGGGTGTAGTACTCTTTGTAGTAGCGGTCCTTATATATCGTATTAACAATCGAAAGATGGTCAAAAGAAAAAATCTCTATTTGGCAGGGCTTCTTCCTATACCGGATCTCACCTGAATCGCCCCATCTATCCTCCTGAGGAGAAGTTTGGTTTCAAACACCGATTCGAACAGGAGAAGTATATCAGGGGTGGCTCTACCACTGAGTTAATAGCCTATCGTGCGGGCCTCCCGCTGGGGGCCCGCTATGCCAAAAGTGAGAGACGCCTTAGTGGTAACATGATCACCCACCTTCAAATAGGTAAAGGGTTCGATTTTTGGGGAGTCGCCCTCGATCTCAAGGTCGCCAACGGGGGACAAATCCACAATAGCGTGGATTGCGAGGGCCCAGTCCTCAACATAAACGGCGACTTTTGGAGGGAAACTTATGGGGAGTCCCTCAAAACTCTTTTGTTGATTTGTTCCATGCGTGGTGCAATCACTTATTAGGGGATGTGTCCCGATCGCCTTAGTGGTACCAGGGTCACCCCATCATAAATGTGGTAAGGGGTTCGATTACTGAGGACGCCTCTCCTAGCAAGTGCTTGCACCACGCAGGAAACAAATAAACAAAATGGCCAAGGGGGTGACCCATAAAGATCCTCCAAAAGTTGGCATTTTTGTTGTGGCATGGGCCCTAACATCTACGCTATTGTGGATTTGTACCCGCGTTAGGGGCGACTCTCCAGGATCGAACCCTTACCAATTTAATGGTGAGAAACCCTGGTAAAGGCGATCTATTATTATTTTGGTATAAGGGAAATCAAGTTTAAAGGTTTAAGAAATGACTCCATTATGGATGTATTACATAATTTTCCCTAATTCCTTTCAATTATACTTCTATAGTATTAGTCTTTTTTTGTTTCTTTTTCCACCAAGTTAGGAAATTACATATAATAGTTATTTGATCTTTCTCATCTGACTACCTAAAAGCTATCAAGTTACAAATAATGGATATTTTATGGTATTTTTTCTTTAAATAATAAATTATAACATAAATATATCAACTTTTAAAGATTTATAATTATTTCTCAAAACTTGTGTAGAATATATATATATATATATATATATATATATATATATATATATATTGTATATATATCTTTCAAGCTATAACATACTAAATTTATTATTATTATTCTTATATTACCCTTTAAAATTTTTTTAAAATAATAGTAGGTAGCTAAAGTTTTAAATTTTAAACTTAGTTTCTTTTTTCTTTTCTTAAGAGATGATGGGCAGTTAAAGTTTAAATTTTTTAATAATTATATTAAAAATGGAATACTATTCTTCTTATTTTAATTATATTTAAATACATTAATAATTTAAAATATTAATTTTTATTTCATACAAAATTAAATTAATATGTAATTATTCATATTCTATTTATATATAGGATAATATATATATATATATATATATATATATATATATATATATATATATTAAATTAATAAAAGAGATATTGAGGAGTTACTAAATAATTACCTTCTACTTCTTTTTTTAAAATTAAATTATATATAAAAGACTCTAAAATCATAACTCTCTCAAAACCATATATAATAGTATAGATGTATGCTTAACTTTATTGAATAATTATCCTAGTTTCTCTTATTACTACAATAGATAGATAGATAGATAGATAGATAGAAAAATATGATATCATTTGTCAAATAATTCAATTTTGATTTATGTGATTCTTTGGACTCCACCACTCAAGCAGCTGCATGAGAATTCGAGATGGTGGTTTCGTTCAACGGAGTGGAACTCATTTTGTTTTGGATG
>JASKGM010051150.1:6272-19965 GCA_034509205.1 Ceratonia siliqua
AATATCAACTCTTAAAATATTTGCCGACTTCTTGAGAGTTTAAGGCGGATTTTATGGTCTTGATTCTAAGAACGGCTCTAAAGGCAAAACTATAAGGACTGACTCTAACATTAATATTTAAATTTTATTATAAAAATTAAACTCAATTTAGTAATAAAGACATTACTTAATCTAGTATTTTTTTATTTGATTTTTTCTAAAAAAAATTTGACGTAAAGGGCTTGGCCCCTGGAAGAATTAATAAAGTCGGGCTAAAAAATTATTTTTAAAAATAGAATACTATTTTATTGATTCAGCTTTATAATTTTAATAGAATAAGGTTGACAGTTCTACATTTTATGTATTTACAATTAGATAGAACTAAAATTTCTCTATTTTATTACTTTTGTTAAATTATTCACGTCACTGCTGCCAATCCATACACGTCTTTTGTACTCAACATGCTTTGTTGCCTTTGCACCTGAAGGAAGGGTAGGAAGTTAGGTAAGACTTGAGACTTAATCTCAAGTCGTGATACAATTTCTCAGTATACCAAAAACTAATTGTTTGACTATTTAATGAAATAATTATAAATATTTTCTTGTAGAAATCTTTTAGTCAAAATAAACAAAACCTATTTTTCCATTCATTAGAGAATTAAGAAGATAGACTTAATTGCATTTTTTATCTTAGTTTATCAAAATTATAATTTTGGTTCTCCTAATTTTATTATGAATTAGGTCTAATTTTATTAAAACTACAATTTTAATATATCAAAATGAACCTACAAAGACCAAAACTATAATTTTAACAAATTAAGAGGACTAAAAATATTATTAAGTAAAAAATAAACTAATTTGTCAATGCTTTTTTTTAATATATATATATACTCTGCTCAACCAGAATGAAGCAATACGCCAGCAATCAAGATTCTCTCATATTAGAAAGATATATAAAGATTCTTTCATGTTAAGAAAAAAAAAAACAGAGTCCTGATTATATTATATCTATCTTTCTTATCATATGACGGATCCATACCTATCCAAAGAGGACTGCCACACAAGAACCAAATTTTTAACAGAAACAATTCTGCAGAATATTTGAAAAATGAACAAGAAATACAGAAAATTTTCTAATAGTCTCTTTAGCTAGTCAAAGGCCAAAATCGTTTAAAACAAATCACATCGGTACGAGAATATACCCCCTTATATGAACCTACGCCTATCTAATAAATCTTCATTAAGAATTCATAAATTGCAGCTCTGTTTCCAGAACAGGGCTGAAAAAATGCCAACTTGAATCATGAAAAGCATTATAATAATCGTCTGAAACTGTTTTGATTTTAAATTCATTTGTAAAACTTCGAACAGCCAAAATATGCCCCATTGAGTCCAGAATAGGTGAGTTCTTAAACTCTGATACCTGCTTGTAAGTTTCAAAGCTGTTTCCAAATAATACCATGTTACTTAACAGATTCGGATTCCAATTTTCCTGCAACAGGTTGTTATATAACTCTGCCTCGCAGTGAGGCATGAAGAACATAGTTGGCTTTAGAGCCTGCCTCCTCCCATGTTCGTTTATGGATAAGACAGAACAACCAAGACCTTCCAAAACCCTGGACTCGGTTGCAGAAAGAACAGGATCAAATACCTCAATGTTTCCAATCCATACGAAATCTCTTTTCATCAATATTGCAAGACTAAGCTGCAATCGAGGGGGTTCATACAATTCAAGGCTGCCAATACCATAAATTACCATTTGCATCTTCAACTCTGATCTCAAAACCTTATGTAAATGATCAGAAATTGGTGAAGTTTGGATTTGATTACGGAAAGTATGATAGAATTGAGAGCTCTCAATTTTGTTTATACATCTGTCCATTTTCTGCATCAATGTTTTCTCTCTGCAAGGATCAGTCTCGATATCTGTTGGAGCCCATGGTTCTTGTTTTTCTTTCAAAATGTCAACTTTGGTAAACTTTTTCCTTTGTTTTCCACGACGGGGTAAAACAACCGTCCAGCCTCCATTCAAAGCACCATCATCAATTGTAAGAGTTTTTGCTGAAGCTGGCATATAAACACCTTGATTGCCTGATTTGTTTGAGTTGTTTCTGATATACTACTACTTCACACCAGAATGAAATGGCAAATTCTGAATAGAAAAACAGAGTGCAAGTGATGGACTGATGGGGCACATTCCATGTCTAGTCATGACAAACAAGGAAGTAGAATATTACTAGTCCCAGTACACCATATGGCGTCAAGATGAAAAGGGGGTATACATTTGAGAATTGCAAATTACTGAAGAAGTTGCCAGAATCTATCACTATTTGTTATGCTAAATAATAAAACCACCATAATCATCAGGGTAAAAGCCTGAAACATAGTGGTCAAGGCAACGTCAATATACAAACCAAGTCAGTGCATATAAATCCAATCTAGTCAGAGATATTAAATCTAAATCTGATTTAAAAAAATAAAAGAAAGAAAAACTAGTGTATTTGGAGAAATCACAACGATGAAAAGATTCCAAAGTCCAAAGAGAAGGCACTTCTAATGACGATCGGTACAGTGAGTACCCTTGGTGTCTCTATATCTAACATCTTATGGGTTCTTTTATAAGTCAAGCACGTTCCCATGCCTAGAATGACATGCTTGCCACAGTCTTCTGTTGATACAAGCAAAATGCAAAGAATATGATTGAACAATACAACAAAACAACAACTTAAAGGCCTAAAGTCAAGATTGGCGAATATAATTCATCTAGGACATGATCAAATTGGTTCCAGAAACTCCACGGAAAACATATCTATAGGTCACTGTGTTTACTAAAGTTTAGACTTCTAACAATGAGATATCTTTTACTTATTTCTACCAAACAGTTGTTTAACGAGCAAACGACAATCAGTTAGGCTCGCCACATATTATTTTAAGTCAGTCACCACCCTTTGACATAAGCATTTAAAGACTAAACCCCATGATCAAATTTCTCAAAACGTGTTGGATTACACCATTTTAGTCCCATGTATAATAGGGGACAGACTCTTAAGTGCCAAAGTAAATAATAGTGGGACCACATTGAATTTCTTAAAGTATAATAGTCCCAAACACCAATGTATTTGAGACAAAATGGCAATCCACAACACACTGCCAAGGGTAGAATTTTATTGGAGAATTTCATTTCAATATTTCGTCTAGTGGGACGAAAACAAACTTGTATAGTCTATATATAAGTGATTTCCTTTGGAATTGAATTATAATACCTGTTTCTAATACAACTTACAGAGATCAAAGTGCTAGTACTCAATATTAAACTCTATAAGACAAGACAAATGTATTTTTGAATTTATTTGTAAAGGGGTGAATATAAGAAATCAATCCCTTCCTTATCATATAGAGGCAGCAAACTAAACAAGCTGTAACTAGTTGAGTGTCAGAGGTCTAAACCATAAACAATAATATGGATAAGAAAAAGCAACAGAAAACATAATAATTATGCAACAAATTTGGAGTTTCACTTAAGGAGCAGAAGAAACTTCCATAAACTAATTAAGAAGCATCATTCCTACTTAATATTGATAAGAGATTTAAGTGACCTCGTACAATACTATGTTAGATACACATGCACATACAGTTTCTGGATAGGTAGTATTTATTGAATATATTGTTGGGAAAAATCCCTATCCACTATTAATACTACCACTTGCAGAAAAAATGACCACAATCAAATAAACGCACTCACCCAGCAGTATACACAACATTTGATTTGGTTCGGCCACCCAGCCTACATCCTAGGGAGAAAGATCATCCACCATCAATATCAAAGGAGATTACCTTATTAGTCTCGGTAGGACTCCCACACCCCTAGCTCCACAACTGCCTTACCATTATCTGTAACTTTTTCACTAACAGTCATAAAAGGTCTGCCAACTCTCAAACATCCTCGTAGACTCTCACTGCACAGAACTTTTCTTTCTTGGTCTTGGTGCATCATTAATCTCTGCTCTCTCTCATATGCACAAACCTAAGCCTCAGTACACCCAGTAAGGTGGTAACACTCAACCACTCAAACAAGTATTACTGCAGTCTCACAATACCCTCACAACCTAAATCCCAATTACACCCACATCTCACAATAATTGTGTGAAGCATCAGCCCCTCTGTTTTACCTGGCTGTGTCACATCCATAGAATTTAAGCTCACTGCAAGCCTCCTCTTTTGCTGCTACCCAATGGTTTTGCCTCCACATATTTATGGTTAATGCACACTGCAGCCCTCCTCTTTTACTGCCCAGGAGTGGAGGCACCCTCTCAAAATTAGATAAACATCAGTACCCCTTCCTGGTGGTATTCCTCGAATCCTCGCACTCACACCATTCCCTCTGTGGTTTTGAGTCTCAAAACTGCACAACTCTTTCCACTCAACTCCCCTCTATTTGTAGAGGCTCTTCAGCTACATCTGTGTTTCAACTTCACTGTGAATGCTTCTACCAAATGACAGCTTCTCATGTTTTCATTCTGCCAAACTGCACCATTAAAATCAGCTCAGCTCCTCATTTTCCCTCTTCCTCCAGCACCTACTCCCTTTCTTTCTTCTTCGTTTTCTTACTATATCAATTATTTCTCCCATCTGTCTCACTCTCTTCACTCTTTCCTTTCTTTTGTTTACATAAACACAGACACAAACACCAAGACTTTTCTTCCTTTCACATCACTGCATTTGACGCAGCAATTCTAGTATTATACTATGTACACGCTTTTAAAACATTCACATTATTTCATTTTGCAATCGAAGACAAAATCACAACATATATCAGCAAGTACTGCAACAGAACAAATCGGGAATACTGATCAATTACAGTGTTGCAAGTTGCAACCCAACTAACAGCCCATTACTCATCATGAGTAAACCCAAATTATCATTGCAAGAATTAAATCAATTAATGAAGCAAAAAATTGCAACAAATAGGTCTTACTTGACGGGGGCTATCTGCCAGCTGAAGCAAAATTAGCAGTGGCGGTCACCCAGAGAATCAAAAGGGTGCTTGGGATTCAGGTAGGTAGCTCCACTTACCAACCGCTTCTCTGATCGACTCTCCTCTGTCTCACTCTCTCTGTTTCTGATGCAACCGATAATTGAATACCCAGTTGCAGATATCCTTAAAAAAAAAAAAAAAATCAAAGCTGGAGATCATAACTCTATGGATACCATGAAGATATGATGAAACGATAGAAAAATCATAGAAAAGGAAGCAAGAGAAGGAGAACCTACCAGGTAGCCGAAGAGGGTGAGCACAGATGAGACGGACAAAAAGTGAAAGGAAGCAGAATGGCAAATTGGCAATGAATCCCTACCTGGTGGTTTTCTTTTTGGTCAACATTTTATTTGATTTGATTTTAATTTTTTTTACGGCCATACGTTTTAATTGGGTACAAACTAACAAAGCTTTGAAAATTGGGCCATGCCATTAGTTTTTTTTGCAGTGTAGTTAAGGATGTGTGATTTTGATCATTCTCTATTTATATTTTTCAAAATTTACATGATAAATTTTTAAAAAGAAGAGGCTATATATGTATATATATATATATATGAGTGAAACTCTCACAAATTAAGAAAACTCAATTTATTTGAGGTGGGACTCACTTATTGGTTTTATCTCTTTCTAGAGAAACTTACATGGTCATTTTCAGTGCAAAATTGAAAAAGAAAACTCAATCCTAAAGATGTATAACTTGTTTGTATTAATTTCAATTAATTCACCTCTATAATTTGATGAGTTGTAAGCCATTGGCTTTAAGATAAAAAGATAAATAAAAAAAGTTTTTACGTTTCATTCATATGAAATTAATTATATTTATTGGTAATTTTATAAGTAATTACAAAGTATTATATGTAGTTATTATAGTTTTATTTATTTATTTATTCATTTAGGTTTAATTATATATTTAGTGCTTATAACTTCATCCAATTTTTTGTTCTCTATATTTTCTTTTAATCAACTCTTTATAATTTACAAACGTTTTCAATTTGATCTTTATCATTCATTTTCGTTATAACATTATTACAAATTTATTAATCAAAATAACATAACATAAGTTGATATGTTATTTGGTTGAGTTTAGTTATTTTCACATGATTTTAATTTAGTTTCTCTATAAACCTTAAACCTTACACTTTAAACCTTAAACTTTATAATTTAAACCTTAAACGCTAAGTCTTAAACGCTAAAAGCTAAATCCTATGGTGATAGCACCCTTACTTTGTATTCATTCTCTATTATGTGTCCTTAATTGTAAGGTTTAACATTTCCTCGATTATGGTGTACTTAATAAAATAAAAGTGTAACTCTTTATCTCTTTATTATTAGAGTTTTTGTCCTATATAAGGACCTCTTGTACTCAAAGAAAATTACAAGATAATATAGTGTGAAATAGTTCATGAAAAATTAGTTTCTTGGTGATTATCGTTATCATTCTTATCCGTGTTCTTTGTCTCTTTCTTTTATTTAAAATAGTGTCACAAGTTCGGCCTTATTTAAAAGTTTGAAGTCATAAGTCATTAAATTTAATTTAAAAATCACCAAATCCAACTTTTTGATTTAATAATCGAGTCTAACCTTTAATTTTTGAGAAAGTTATTGAATTAATTTTTGAGAAAGTTATTGAAGTATCAATTGGGACACTTATTCTTATATAGTGGTTTGTGACACTTAATTAATTAATTCTCGAGTGTTTGGTAGGAGGATTTTTTTTTTAAAAAATTTTAATTTGAGAAATAAAGATTCTCATGCTTGGTACATATTTTTTTAAAAACTATTTTCAAGAAATTAAAATTTTTAGAAATGATTTTTAGCCAACTTTTCTATCAAAATATTCTCATGGGAGATAGTAGTATTTTTAGATTTTCATAAACATGAAAATTTTTCTAAATATAAAAAGTTCATTTTATTCCTATATCATGCATATACATTTTTTTAGTTATTATATATTATAAATATCAAAATATTTTTAAAATATAATAAAATAAATATTATAAATTAACTTGTATTTGTCATTTATTAATTATTATATATGAAGAAACAAGAATAAAAATAATCAGTTGTTTAAGAGTATTTTATAAAAATTATTAATATTCTCAAAAAAATTGTACTTAAACAAATATGTGAATGAAATATTTTAGTTAATATATCTAAAAATATTTGGCCAACTAAATACATTTGATAATATTCTTAAAAATAAAAAATATCATTTATACCAAACGCTCCCTTATCAAAGCATTTTGTGTAAAAATACATGCTACTTTAGATGAGAATAATCCAACTAGCATTATAATTTTGATTTGCCGAAAATAGCATTATACTTTTGTTTTTGGTAAAAAAAAATTTAAGTGTTGGCCAGGAAAATGATAAACCAATAGTTCTAGTTTTATAGATCATTTTCCCACAAAATGTACAATAATTAAAAAAAATTAAATGCCTTCTTCCATAGAATTATTTATAATCTTAAATATACGAGCAGTTAACACAGCACGGGGTGGTGGCGCAGTTGGCTAGCGCGTAGGTCTCATAGCTTCTGAGTTATCCTGAGGTCGAGAGTTCGAGCCTCTCTCACCCCAAAATGTGTTTTTGTAACTGAAAAAAGCGCATGAAGTTCTCCTACGTTTAACATTTTATTTTGAGGGAATTATTTTCACCTTCTTATGTTTTTTAAATCTACCTTCACACTCCTTTAATTTTAATTTATAAAAAAATATTTCTTCTATTAATTAATAAAATTGTCAATAAATTTTATTCTAAATGTATTTTTTTCTTAAAAATTTTTAATGAACCTAATTCAATCCACTACTAATCGTCAAAAAGTTGAGTTAATGCTTTTAAAAATTTTATAATAAGGGAAGTTGATATAAGCATTTTAAAACTAAAAGAGTTGTAAATATAAGTAATATAAATTATAAGAGAAATAAATTAAAATTAAATGAGGTGTGAGCATATGTTTTTAAAACTTTAAGGAATGTGACAATCTACTCTCTCTTTTTTCGAGGGCATGAAATCCTATATGTTATTTTATTTTTTATGACAGAGAGGAGGCTTAACACAGCCTAACCAGAAAAGTCCTACATTTTTTATATCGTTTCATTATTAAATATTTTGTTAGTGAGACATAAAATCTTATGTTAATAGGTTAAATGAAGGACTTATAAGAAAAAGAATAAAATTTTTAGAAATTTGTCAAGGTTCTTCAATTAAGAAATTAATAACGAGTATATTAAAAAACTAATAAAATACTTGTTGTTTTTGCCTCAAAATAGAGGCATTTCATTCTACTGAAAAGGAGACCAGTTTCCAACAAGAATCAATCAATGAAGGGCTAAATTTAACCCAAAGTACGGAAGCAGATCTAGTCATATCTTAAAAACTTTCATATTGTCACAATCATAGTAGTCCGTGCAAAATTGGATGGCTACAATTCTTTTTAAAAAAATACGTTCTAAAAAACATATGAAAAGACGTATAAAATTATGGTCGTCTATACACAAACGGACAACCATAATCTAACATCTCCATCATGTTGCAAAGGGATCTAGATCCCCCAAAGTACACATCCCTTCGAGAGAAAATGGATTCGGTTATGTTAGCATATAATATAATAGGATTATGTTAGTAAAATTGTAATCATTCATTTATTTTTGGACGTTTACGATGGACCTTTTTTTTGTTTATATGTAAATTTTGTTTACGTGTAATCGAAATAAATATTCATCGTGACCATTTAAAAATGAATGAATGACCACGATGCTAATATAACTGGTCATGTTATTTATTAATATGACTATATCCGGATCTTCTTCAAGACAATACTAATAAAAATTGACAAAATAGAGGAATGGTAGTAAAATAAAAGAATAGATAAGTAATATAGAATTAGCATCATATGAGAATTTTACAAAGCTTGTGAATTCTACCTCTAGCTAGATAAGTAATATAGAATAAATAAGTCCCTTATCTTGTGTACATGATTATCCTTTTATAGTAAAATTTTTACTTTATATTTGAGTAGTAGATGTATGACTTTGTTTATATATCTGAACTACTATATATCGTAGTGTTAATTTTTCTATTCCTTAACTTTCTAATGTTTTTGTCTTATGTGAAATGAATTCTCACAAGTTTAATTTCTATTCAAACACTAGGCCTAATTGGTAAAGTAGAGGGAAAGAGGGTGTTAAATGCCCAAATCTCGAGAGATGTTAGTGTTATTTACTAGGATGTATTGTTTTGTTGAAAATAATAATAATTTGAGTATCATTTTTGGAAAATTTGTCTAAAGTAAATATTTTTATTGTTTGTTTTAGAAATATTATGTATTATATTTTCTTTTGTTTGAATTATATGCTTTTTTTTTTCTTTTGTTTGAAGTAAATTTAATATTTAATATTTTTTAAATTTATTTTTAACAGAATAAATATTACAAAATTATTTTATATCAATTTTTTTAAAAAAACTCTTCTAGCAAAACAACGGAGCTTAGAATTGGGGCTCGAGTTTTGAGTCATTTTATTTGGAATTCGGATTCAGTAATTTATGTGACTGGTCCTATTAAATTTCAATCATTCATTTCTTATTTTTAATTGAGATCGTTTGTATAAAAATAAACGACCTATACTACAAGAAAAAAAGGAATTTTGCCACGACAAAAAACCACGGCAAATTGGCTTAAATTCCGTGGTAATTGTAATTTGCTATGGAATTGAGTCCATAGCTTAAATAGTCATAGCTAAACATATTTGCCAAGGAAAAGGAAATCGTGACAAAGTTGCCACAAAATAATACAGTGGCAAATTGAAGAAACATGTCGTGACAATTTTTGTGATATAATTCGCAGTTCAAAGTTTTGCCACGTGCATTTGTCACCGAATTTAGCCACGCTATTTCAAATTCGTGGCAGATATCTGAACATGTTTTTCTAGGATTGAATAAAACAGTGGCAAATACATTGGGAAGTATTTGCCACGGTTTCCTCATTCTGTGGCAAAATCTTGTGGAAATTTGCCACGGTTTCTTTTTTTCGTGACAAATTTTCATATAATTTTGTCACGATTTTCAAAATTCGTGGCAAAATATTAATGAGTTTTGCCATGGTTTATTATTCTATAGCAAATTTGCAAAGAATTTTGCCACGATTTTCATATTCGTGATAAAAAATCAAGGAGTTTGCCACAATTTCTTAGTTCAGTGGCAAAATACCTACTATCTAAACCCCCTGTTTGCTCTATAATGTCTCCCAAAATCTGATACCAACCTCAATACAAAACTACCAATCACAATAGTTTCATTTTGTCAACAAAATGAAACAAACAAACATGTTTAATAGATAAAAACTTAATAATCAACCAAATATTCATAACAAATATCTAGTACAAATAGAAAATTAATTGCTAACTTAATAAAAAACACATGTTCAAGAGAAAGAAATAAATATATAACTATTGCTCATCATCCATCTCATCATCATCTCCTTGGTAGCGTTCTTCATCTATGTTGAATTTGGAGAAGACTTTTTCCATCAATCTTGAATTACGTTCTATTTGTTTATCCTTTTCTGAAAGTTTTGCTCTCATAGACTGCAACTCTTCAGTAAAAGCATTAACTCTCTGCTGCATCATATGGAACTCATTGGGTGTGCATCCAGTAGACTGGGTAGAAGTAGAAGCACTACCTAATAATGATGCTTCAGAGCCAAATCCATATGCACGTCCCCTCTTATTCTTTTCGCTGATGGCCATCAAGAAGATGGTAGAGTCATCAATTGAACATCCTTTAATTTGGGACGTTTCCTTTTATGTTTCATATGCAGCTTAAACAATTTTTTTTTCACAAATAAAACAACATGTTAATTAAACAATTTTAACTTACTATAGTAATTATAAAAATTCATTCATGAACTATGATGGTTCTTACGTACATATACATCAGTTGCTTTTTTATGTATCCACCTTGTTGGTTGAGATGGATCCTTACTCTCTTTATAGTTGAGTCTTTTGAAAAGCTCTAGTTGAGTAGGCTCTCTACCCAACTCCAATGCCTGTTAATATTATTTCAAAAAATAAATAAATATTTTAGTGTAATACACATATATAAATGATTATAATAATTAAGTAAATTAATATTACCACCTATTTCTTGTGCTCTGACATTGGAATAGAGCCACTTCCAGCATTAGAAGCTCTATTTTTCTTGTTTATTTCACACTTATTTTTATATTGATGGTCGTCTCATTTGGCTTGGAGTTTTTCTAAGACATCATGGGGTAGCCACTGTTCATTGCACCTTTTCGTGCGAATCACTTTGATTGCGTTATGGACTAAATTAGCACATTTACTTCCCCAAACCTGTCGAATTCTAGCATTGTATTGTGGCTCCCATTTATATTTCTTTTGCAATACATTCAAACATATACAGTTATTAACAATTCAATAAAACAAGTACATATTTTAATTTAAAAAGTGATTATATTGAAATAACCTTAAACTCCTCAAACCACATATCCTTCACTTCTTTATCTATTTGAGACCACCCTAGCCAAGACTTTTCATATTTCCCCTTGAATATGGCTGATATACTTCCTGTAGTGTCATCAGGAATGAAACTGCACAAGAAAATAGTTAATACATTTAATAAATATATTTGAAAATATGTTGTAAATGGGATTGAAGAACTTACTCATTTCTATGTGGACGAATCCATATCCGTCCATCGGATGGATCAGTCATACCAAGAACATATTGAGGCCCAGAAGAAGCAGCTTCTTCGTTATGAGAATGTTGTGTATCCTGGGCCATAGAGGTTTGCGCAGGAATTGGAGTGGGGGTAACATCAGCTGCAAAGTAGAAGATGAAGATCTATGTACTAGACCTTTAATAGGTTCACTAGTTGGCTGTATAAAGAGATTGCGTAAGGTTGATTTGACTTTCTACTTGGTAATACTATGTTTGTCACTGTGACCATGTGGTGTCTTCCCCGACATCTATCAAAAGTAGGAAAAAAATAACAAAAGATATCAAATATGCAAAAAAATGTAAACATGACAAAAGATAACTTTTAGTGATGGAAAAAATTATTTGCTTACGTATGAAATTAATCGCTTTGAATGTAATAATCACTAGGAGGATCCTCTTCAATTTCAGGGTCATCACTATTATATTCTTCTTCTTCTTCTTCTTCCTCTTCAAGTTCATTGATATTATTGACTTCATTAACAGTTTCAATCTCATCTACATTAATTGAAGATGGTTCTACTTCTTCACCAACACTAGTGTCATCTTTTAAATCTTCACCAATTTGATTACTAACAATTAATTCAGGCAGCCGAGGCACTTCATCCTCTTGGAAGGGAGAATCGATTATCGTATTGGGAGAATCAATTCTGTGTCTTGCCTTTGTCTTAATCACTACCAACCACCCTTGTTTATTTGGGGTTGCTTTGGGATAAGGTGCATATTATACTTGTTCTGTTTGTTGAGCAAAAATGAACGGATTAAACTTCCTATATTTTCTTGCTCGCTTCGCTTCCACTATCCTATATTTTGGAGATCCTTGTTCCTTGATTAGTTGGATTAAACCATTGACAATTGAAGAGGACTAGTCTCTTAGGCACTCCAGGATACTCTAATTGAATTATCTCTTTAAGAATACCATGATAGGAAATGTCTGCTTCGCCGTATCCTGTTCCTTTAAGGCACACTCCACTATTACATACCTTTCACCTCTTACTCAATGATTCTGTGTGAAATTTCTATCCATTGACAACATATGTATGCCATGTTCTAACACGCTTAAAAGGCCCCTAAGCCAAGTCATGCAAAAATTTATCATATACATGTTTTCAGGATTATGTACCTAAGCATGATACACACAATGCAAACTTGAGTAAATTACAATGCCTCTAACCGTGTTAATTTCAAAGTTGAATATTTACATAAGCTTGAAACCATTTAACAAATTCAAACTCAATATATTTGTCAACATCGTTGTTGGACATATTAGGAATTCTTGCTTTTAAAGACTCAACATATATACTACAAAAAGGCAATAGAGACATTATATCCTGTTATTTTGTATACCAATAGTTGATTATGAAAGATATAACTTAATAAAATGTTGAATTTCAGGATAATTAAGAAGAACATATAATGTTGCAACAATCATTTCCTTATCATACAGATAATGACAACAACCTTTTCCAAAATGTTCCCCTGGATAGTTAAAAATGGAGAAATGTGGATATTGAGTCGATGGTCCACCATCATCATTTTGAGCCATTCTTTTGGCTCTAGATTGGACATGAGATTCAAAGTAATAGGAACAAAATGTTGATTTCTCCTCAAGGATATACGCTTCACAAATAGACCCTTCCATGTGAGCCTTATTTTTTACTTTTTTTTAAGGGTGTATAGAAACCTATGAAAAGTATTATTAAATGAAAACTCATAAACTGGAAGAGAAATGAAACAAATGAAAGTGGAAATTACAAATAAATCACCTCTCAAATGGATACATCCACCTATATTGTACAGGTCCACCAACTTTTGCTTCGTATACCAGGTGGATAGGTAAGTGCTCCATTACATCAAAGAAGCCAAGTGGAAATATCTTTTCTAGCTTACACAATATAATATGTATATTTCTCTCCATGATGTAAAGATTTTCTACTCGGAGG